>NQII01008424.1:21435-58380 GCA_002778355.1 Clitarchus hookeri | reverse complement strand
TTCACCATTCGCCTTAAATAACGTGACGGTCTTCCACAAACAACCAGGACTGGTATCAGTAAAGCCAGCACGACACAGCTGCTTTCTGGTGGCCAATTTTATAAACTATTTATGTCGTAATTTTACACAAAATTTTCTCGTTTTGGGCTATTTTTTCACATTACTATATCAAAAACACTACTTTTTTTTTAGTTGTGGCGTAACTATTCATGAAGTAATATGTCATAAAACTCAAATAAGTCAGTAAAATGACGTGGNTTTTTTTTTAGTTGTGGCGTAACTATTCATGAAGTAATATGTCATAAAACTCAAATAAATCAGTAAAATGACGTGGATTATTAATATCATTAATGAGGTTTTTAAAAATTTCTTGTAAAGAACTAAAAAATTAATATGCCTTTTAGTAAAACTACTTTTTCTTCTCGGCACCATTTCGATGTTATTACAGACCACTTCATTTAGAGCCTTAATGAAGTCAANGTAAAACTACTTTTTCTTCTCGGCACCATTTCGATGTTATTACAGACCACTTCATTTAGAGCCTTAATGAAGTCAACAAATTTAACCAAAAATAAAAATTTCTCCAATATATTTTGTTAGATTTTTAATAAACAACAGCAACTAGAAGTTGGTAAATCATTAGCCGACTCCTTAATGAGATGCACGTACACACAGGAAATAATTGCCATTATCCTTTATTTAAAAAATAATATGTTCCTTTATAGAAAATATTTAAAGTTTGTATTACCGATTCAAATTTGCACCTTAATAACTGCCACGACAACAAACCGATAAAGCAGTGCTAACGGTTCTGCACATTATTGTATCCTTTTGCCACAATATGGACTCATAAAGTTCTTCTAGAAGAGAGAGAGATATTTTCGTGCCCAACCTGTTACTCTGAAACAAAACAAGAATAAGCGTGCATTGAAACAACGGTTCTACCTTGCGGTATCCAATGAAGATTAAATTGTTTCTCTGGAGCGCTAAAGGAATCTCATGATCTCCTTGTGCTGCAGGTTGCTACGAAAATACAATATTTATAGAGCGACGTTCCCTTTAACTTCTGCTAAAGAGGTTTATTCAAACAACTGCGGTGTTCGTTGCGCGCTCTAAATATTCCCGCACTGCTTAAGAGTTACGCGTTTGAAAGTCTTTGCTTTATTTACACTGTTAGCTGTTAACATAGCCAAGGCAGCGAGTCAAAGGAAACCACTACAAACATCACAAATAATTTCAAAACATAAATGCGCGTATAAAGTACTTGCCAAGTGCAGTTACTCTTTTAATACATACGCGCATATTTGGTTTACGGCTATGCCCAGTGCACAGAATACAGCGGAGAGCATCTTTAACACTTGCTGTAAACATAATGCAGCATACATTAATAAGTTTACAGTACTGAAGCTGTTTGTTTGTTTCTGGCGACAGTCCGGTGTGTGATTCCCTGCAGGAAGTGCCTAGAAGCGCCTAGAACTGTGTCGCTGCCGCAGAAAGTTTCATGCGCATTTTTACACGAAAACGGTGAGTCGTGGGCAGTTGCAACAAGAGGGTCATTTCCTTTTAATTAGATCATACTGCTCAGTAAAACGGTACCAGACGTTCATAAATCCTGAAAGGTGGGAAAGTTGTCTGCAAAAAGCGGGGTGCCACCCCTGTTATTTTCACTGCAGTCGGGGGTGTTGGTGAGAGTTTGCTCTTGGATCCATATGACATAGGAAAATGTTCGGAGGGGTGTAATTAATTTTTTCTTCGTTTATAATATTTCGTAAAAATGCAGTTTTAAATTGGTATTTTCATGGACTTGTATCTCCCTTAATATTCAGGTTAGGTAGCGAGTACCCGTATATTTCCAACTTGATATTTCCTTAGGAATCGGTCGACTTCAGCCCCACTCTGTAAACACACACACACGCACCCACACACACACATACACACATACTAGCGAACCGGCCCGGCGTCACCCGGGTACAATTGAGTTTTACAGTGATACACTAATAAATAATTTGGGAAAAGACAATTCATTTATGTGAAAACAGAATTATAAAATTATACGAGGTCTAGGTTTTTAACTGATTACGGCAACCCAAAAGGAAGGAAATATTTTTTTTGCCGGATAGCCAAGAAGTATGGTATTGTTATTGGAGTGTATCTGTGCAACTATGGCGTAGTTACCACATTTCCGCTTTACAGCGTCGATGTATGGAAATAAAAACGTGAGTTTCATCAGGTTGTAGCTTTAGAAAAAGGTGTACTTAGGTAGGGGCCTACCACTTTTTGCGCTTGGCTGAGGGATCTTAATCAATCATCAAAGTTAAGCAACGTTCCCAGCGGCACAAATTTGGATGGGTGACCGTTTAGTGGCGCAACATCTGAGCGCTTCCGGGCTTCGAAGGGCACGTTAAATATTAGGTCCCGGTTTTTATCGGTTGATAGCAGTTGTTAAGCCATTTCAGAGGTCATTGTGCGGCCTGATAAACTCTGACACCAGAGGGAAAAATATTTCGGTCACGTTCTCAGCCGTTGCAGAATTATGTTTTGTTGTTATTCCACAGGAACTGTACCATTTATCGGAGTAAAAAGCTTCCTATGTTCTATTCCAGGACCTAAAGTACCTACATTCCAAATTTCATCAAAATCCGTTCAGATATTATGGAGCGGAGTGGTAACAAACATACACACACACACACCACCCGCGCGCACACACACACACAGAGAGAGACTTTCGCAATTATAATATTAGTAAGATAGAAGTCCCATATTTTGGAAGTTATTCAGGGGGGATTAATATAGTTGTTAATATTCAGACTAATATTAACGGAAATTGGATTGTCCAAAATGAGGTATTTAAGAGAGTTACAAGATGTCAATAATAGCCTGTTTCCGTACATATTAGNGACACCAGAGGGAAAAATATTTCGGTCACGTTCTCAGCCGTTGCAGAATTATGTTTTGTTGTTATTCCACAGGAACCGTACCATTTTATCGGAGTAAAAAGCTTCCTATGTTCTATTCCAGGACCTAAAGTACCTACATTCCAAATTTCATCAAAATCCGTTCAGATGTTATGGAGCGGAGTGGTAACAAACATACACACACACACCACGCGCGCGCACACACACACACAGAGAGAGACTTTCGCAATTATAATATTAGTAAGATAGAAGTCCCATATTTTGGAAGTTATTCAGGGGGGATTAATATAGTTGTTAATATTCAGACTAATATTAACGTAAATTGGATTGTCCAAAATGAGGTATTTAAGAGAGTTACAAGATGTCAATAATAGCCTGTTTCCGTACATATTAGNGAAATTGGATTGTCCAAAATGAGGTATTTAAGAGAGTTACAAGATGTCAATAATAGCCTGTTTCCGTACATATTAGTCGTATATTTTGATTAGCTTTCTACGTGACCAAAACGTATTATTTCTCTAGCATGAAGTCAAATTTTTTTATTTGTAAGGATTTATTACATTGTCTACGCATTAACTAATTTTAGCCAAAAATTAATAATTTATAAACTTAATTTTGTTTAACTGCCATATACAATTTTATACTGGAATTTTTCCAGTGATAAGTGTTTTAGAAAAAGGGACAGTGGGAGTGACATACGCGCACACACATATGTAACATTGTAGAGAGACTTGGAGGCGATTTAAAAATATTTCCTTCAAAAATCACGTGGACTTAATACCACATGCACTGAGCAGTTATTTCCTCAAAAATTGTAGTTAAGGCATGTTGTACAGTTTCAAAAATATGAGGATTTTCTTTTAAAAATTGCCCTTACACTTGCAGAAAATTTGTGAATATTATAACTATATGTTTCGTGCTTCTGATTTGAGGACATGTGTGATGCAGCTGGATCTAGCTGACACACATGAATTGGTTGAAGTGTGTATGGCCCCAAAGTCTGCATATATGACGATCGGTACCTTGTCTGCAATCTGATAACTATGGGACGTCCACCATTCTTCTCGTTTTGCGGCATTTCAGTTCTTGCCAGTGCGTGCGGTTTACAATATCTCCTGTGTTCAGTCAGCATTACAGCTCCCGTGTCGCCTGTCACTCTTGGTATGTCATGGTAGTAGTTACAGCATCTATTACATATATGCATTTCATTTTGGGTGTGCTGTCACTTGGGGGGCGCACCAGTTTAGAGAAATGTTGTATATAAGTAAAGTGTGCGTTATCGTAACGTAGTTAGCAATAGCAGGTCGAAATGTACCTGTTGCTCGTCATTAGTCACACTTACCGGTACTACTTTCTCGTCGTCATTAACAGTATACACATTTACTGACACTCTGGGGTGATTTTTCAAAATAATCTTTATGTGATGTGCTGGGGTGGGGAACTCAAGCCCACTGAAATTAAACTTATCCCCTATCTCCCTGTGTTTGTCGTTAACGCGCTGCGGGTTCTCCCCTTCCACACATCTAGCTAATATTGCCCACCTAAAACATTCGTGATCTGCATTTGATGGTTAGTAATGGCTTTGTTAGCTTTTGTTTTGGCAGGCAAGTCTATGTAGTAGCTTGAACCACGTATCGGATCTAATTTATTGACGCGCAGTTGAAGGTTCCTCACTGCCTTCAAAGTCCGTCCAGATCCGCGAGACATATACTGTCCCTCCTCTTCGCAAATTTCTACTAAGTTAGCTGCTGCAGTTTCTTCGACGTGCGGATTGTAGACTGCCACATTCTTGGTNCCTCTTCGCAAATTTCTACTAAGTTAGCTGCTGCAGTTTCTTCGACGTGCGGATTGTAGACTGCCACATTCTTGGTCTTAAAGGCGCGCTGGTCGTCTTCGTCTTCACGGGGTTCCGGCTTCCCATAGTCGCACTCGAGATATATATTACATTTAATAGGACCATTATCTGCCACCTCCTGCTTCAAATGATTAATTATTTTTACTTCCATATTTCGAACGAATGTAAATATATCTGCAGCAATATCGAGGACATTCTCCGCTACATAGGTCTTTAAGTTGCCGCTAAAAGCCGTTTCCGCTTCGATGAAACTATTAGCTACTCCCAGCTCCAGTGACAGTTCTAGGCCGTGCTGATCGCTGCTGCTGAAGTGGCGGGGACTGAGTTGGAGCATGTGTTTTGTCTATACGAGGCCTCTTCGCGGGGGGAGGAACCGATCCAGCAGTGTGGGTTGCCAAAGAATCATCCCTTGTAAACTGCTTAGTACACTGACCGCATGTAAACGTCGGCTTGTTGGTGGTGAATTGTCCTGTTGTCGACAACTGTTTGTTACAGAGTTTGCAGTGAGTGAGTGTTTGATACCTGACAAACATGGCCTGTACAACTACGTAAGTGGATCTGTAAGTTACGCGAAAGCTTGAAACCGCATTTCTCACAGATTCCGTTGTCGATATGACATAATACATCTCGTCTCGTGGCGTATTAAATTAACACGCTTAAAAAACGCGATGTTACATAACCCACGCACGAATCTTAAACGAGGTGTAAACGTACCTCGTCAGAGACAGTAGAAGTGGAAGGAAGCTGGAAATCATAAAAATGCGCGTCAGCACTTTCGTCGCCTCTGCTCTTACTGCGTGGGACGAGGAGCAGCAAGATGTAACACACGAACACAAAACGAAATTAATAAAGTAAGGGAAGAAAGAGACGGGGGTGCAGGAAGCGAGGAAAAGAAACGTGGAACTGTGTGCACTTACAACAAGAAGAGAAAAGTGGTGTGATAAAACATGCTGGTAGCAGTAAACAGCTCCAACAGCTGCCTCCACGGGACTCCTCGGCTTGATTTGGAAATAGGGACGAATGCAGCGAGCGACCCCGTACAGGCACACGCCTAGAAAAACCACAAAAAAAAGATANAACACAAAAGGAAATTAATAAAGTAAGGGAAGAAAGAGACGGGGGTGCAGGAAGCGAGGACGTTGACAATGTGAGGAAAAGAAACGTGGAACTGTGTGCACTTACAACAAGAAGAGAAAAGTGGTGTGATAAAACATGCTGGTAGCCTCGGCTTGATTTGGAAATAGGGACGAATGCAGCGAGCTATCCCGTACAGGCACACGCCTAGAAAAACCACAAAAAAAAGATAAAGTTTTTCCAGACGTCATAAAAAAAACAACGAGTTAGCGACGTCTCGTTTCCAAAAATAAAACACTCACTGCAAATCTGGGAGCGTGGGATACGCTCCCTCGCTTCACGTTTTCCTTGCGGCCTTGCAAGCAGGACCGCAAGCCGGCCGGATCTCGACTCCAGGAGATTTGACTAGGCGCCTGCGATCGCCTGGAAGAGGACTTACTTCCAGAAATTTGATGACTGTTAGTATCTGGCTCTCACTGCAGACTTGCGTGCAGCCGGCCAAGACGTCAGCCGCGAACCTCTGATCTTGGCGCAGTGGCGAACCCCGACCTGCAGGACGTCATAATATGATAAGAAAACAGACAAGCATAACATACAGAACACATACAATAATATCCCTACAAAAAATAATATTGCTGCGAGTTAGGTTCGAACCCAAGATCGTCCAGGTCTCTCGGCATGTATTATTCAAACAGACCAAATATTTCTATTAAATTGTGCGTGCAAGAGCTAGCGATTATGTCGTTTATTCAGCTGATAGGAATGAGCAATAGGCTTAAGTTATGTATGTGCACTGAACGGGGTTCAAAAGCTTCCTCTTCCAAGGCTCACGTAAGGTATACAATTGAAAGCAAGCATTAGCTGATTTTTTCCCCTTAAGATATTATCTGTGGGATATTTTTTGTTTGAAACATGTGCGTTGAGAAATAACAATTATTTCCCTGGATATTGCGAAGCTTGCATTATACACCTACGTTATATGAAATACCAGAGGGCGCGCGAGTTCGACAGAATTAGGATAATCCAATGACTTGACCCCTTCGTTCCCTTTGCGGCGCGACAGTCACTTTCACATGAGGCCTGGACGCTTTGAATGCGTTTACTGATTCTGCCGGTTCCCTCGTAATAAATATTTCCATATTTGTACTGAACAAAAGAGCAGTTTACACGGGATGGCCCAAGTCGCAGGGTACACGAGTTGTATGGTTTCTGTGAAGCTGTTTTCACTGAAAATAATTAAGACAATTTTTTTTGCGTAGTGCATATTTCAGGCACCTGAATATTTACATAGCTCGGTNATAACAATTATTTCCCTGTATATTGCGAAGCTTGCATTATACACCTACGTTATATGAAATACCAGAGGGCGCGCGAGTTCGACAGAATTAGGATAATCCAATGACTTGACCCCTTCGTTCCCTTTGCGGCGCGACAGTCACTTTCACATGAGGCCTGGACGCTTTGAATGCGTTTACTGATTCTGCCGGTTCCCTCGTAATAAATATTTCCATATTTGTACTGAACAAAAGAGCAGTTTACACGGGATGGCCCAAGTCGCAGGATACACGAGTTGTATGGTTTCTGTGAAGCTTTTTTCACTGAAAATAATTAAGACAATTTTTTTTGCGTAGTGCATATTTCAGGCACCTTAATATTTACATAGCTCGGCTATTTTTGACAGCCGCCTATAGTGATTTTAATTAGCAGATTGACGTTTTTTTGAAGTGAATACGTCTTTAAATTTGCAACCATAGTGGGCTACGCCAGAAGGTGAGAGCTAGCCTTCCCTAACCGCTGCCTGGTTGCTTCTGTACGAGAAAGTGGACGCCTTAGAATGTCCTTCACACATTATATCATGGCTGGAGAGTCAGCAGTCAGCACACGAGGCCCGGACGCTGTGTTAACCGTATCTTCTCCGCAGCTCTTCTTACGGCAACATGTCTCTGCTTCGATTACAGACGCGATGCATTTCCTTGCGGCAGTAGGCTCCGGTACAGTTGGTGACAGGTTTATGGGCACATCAATTCCACGTAACCGGCCTTATTTGACTTCAGCCTTCGAACATGGTAGTATAGTGTCCCACCTCATTAAATAAACCGGACAAATCTCAAAGGCAGAACACGCTACAAATTCCTGGCTTCGCTCGCGCCTTCGCGGTTCGTGAGCAAGCAACCGATGTCCGCCTACGCCGCAACTTTCAGAGGTCGTTACTAATTGTTCGCCATCTAAATATTTGTATGTGACCGAACTGTCGTGAGGTGTAACTTCGACGTAACTAGTTTCGGAATGGAACATGGTCTCGTCTCTAGCAAGCTGCTTGCAGAATGTCTTCGGAAATTCGTTTCACTGTCGTGGCGACGTCGCACGTACTTCTCACATCGTGGAATGCTGCCACAAAAATAGAGCCTCGAGCTGAATATGTAACAGTTTTTAATTATTCGGTTCACTGCCCTCGCGTAACATTACCAGTGGCCCGACAGAATCACAGATCGTACGTTTCACAATTTCCTTCCGAGCATATTTGAGAGCACGTACCTGGTTACTGTCGGTAGTAAGAAAGCTTGTCCGTGCCGTATCTTCAGCGAGATCAGGTTGAGGTGCTGGCTTCCGTTTTTTTGCTTCTGCGAGTCGTCGGTTCGGTCCAATGCTTGGTACGTTCACGGGCAGTCGCTGTCTTCGGAACTGCAGGTGATGACTGGACGGCCTTGATCTGACTTGTAGATGACTTTGGAATAACAGGCGATGCTGCGTGGTCCATCACCAAAGTCTCGTCGCGAAGCTGGTTGGTATCAGTCTCTAGTGGTCGGTGATGTCGGCGACAATGTCGACAGGCAGTCCGGTGCGTGAACTCTCTCCCCATCTTGATTTTTTTTTTTGCAAACGCTATAACCGCCTCGGGTAAACATGGAAGCGGCGTTTTTTCACGGACGTAGTGAACATAGCAACTGCCGTATGATGAACAATCCATAATCTGTTGGTTCGGCTCATAAAGTGTCGGTTAATGAGTGTACTGAGTATGGCAAAAACTTACATTCTTCTGTACAGGTGTGCAAATGATTGCCGGTCCACATCGTATAAGTAACTTTGCTGAAGCTCGGCTTGACGCTGAAGTATGAATTGGCAGGATGAAATGTAGTCATCTTGATCAGGTGACAGTCAGCAGCAAACTGGTAGCCAGACGTCTTTACTACAAGGCAAGTTGAGTTGCTTACTTAAAAATCTCTGCCAATAGCAGCAGAAGGTGGGAAATGAGGTCACAATAAGCTTCCATACATTTACACTTGGTGTGACAAACAATCCCACCTTTTATCACACCCCGTGCTGTCGGAGTCACTGGAAGATTCCATCTTCATCTTCTGGAGGTCCGGGTTCATGTTGGTGAGTAGCACGCAATTCTTGTTTATATAGTTGACATTTGGAAACAATGACAATCCACTGACATCAACGTTGCTGGGTATACTTCGTGCATTAGCGGGGAGCACACTGTCTGCCATGTTGTTTTTCCACTGTTCATGATTGTGCTATGGTACTGCCCTTGTCGAATTTCGGACCAGCGAGTAATGACGTCACTACCAGGCCTGCAAAGTTCATACGTGACTTTATGTGTACTCCAANTGGTCGGTGATGTCGGCGACAATGTCGACAGGCAGTCCGGTGCGTGAACTCTCTCCCCATCTTGATTTTTTTTTTTTGCAAACGCTATAACCGCCTCGGGTAAACATGGAAGCGGCGTTTTTTCACGGACGTAGTGAACATAGCAACTGCCGTATGATGAACAATCCATAATCTCTTGGTTCGGCTCATAAAGTGTCGGTTAATGAGTGTACTGAGTATGGCAAAAACTTACATTCTTCTGTACAGGTGTGCAAATGATTGCCGGTCCACATCGTATAAGTAACTTTGCTGAAGCTCGGCTCGACGCTGAAGTATGAATTGGCAGGATGAAATGTAGTCATCTTGATCAGGTGACAGTCAGCAGCAAACTGGTAGCCAGACGTCTTTACTACAAGGCAAGTTGAGTTGCTTACTTAAAAATATCTGCCAATAGCAGCAGAAGGTGGGAAATGAGGTCACAATAAGCTTCCATACATTTACACTTGCTGTGGCAAACAATCCCACCTTTTATCACACCCCGTGCTGTCGGAGTCACTGGAAGATTCCATCTTCATCTTCTGGAGGTCCGGGTTCATGTTGGTGAGTAGCACGCAATTCTTGTTTATATAGTTGACATTTGGAAACAATGACAGTCCACTGACATCAACGTTGCTGGGTATACTTCGTGCATTAGCGGGGAGCACACTGTCTGCCATGTTGTTTTTCCACTGTTCATGATTGTGCTATGGTACTGCCCTTGACGAATTTCGGACCAGCGAGTAATGACGTCACTACCAGGCCTGCAAAGTTCATACGTGACTTTATGTGTACTCCAANTCGAATTTCGGACCAGCGAGTAATGACGTCACTACCAGGCCTGCAAAGTTCATACGTGACTTTATGTGTACTCCAACACTGTCTAATTTATTCTTCGGCTGCTAGCGACATCAGTTGACTTATAGTGACAGGCAGCTGACAGTCTGGACGTAAGTGTTAGACAGGACAAGCGATGATGCTGCACGGTACTGAAAATAAAGCAATAGGCTCGTCTTTATAATTGCAACTAACCCAATGTTCAAGACCGTTACACGAAATGGTGAATTTGACGGTTTCGTTTCAGACAGTTCGTAAGGAAGTAGTTGGCTATTCGGTTGTACTGGCCGGGAGGGTCTGGTCTTGTCTGGCAATGTATGAAATACCACACAGCATCCAACACTCGTGTAATATGTGATTGTGATTATTGGTAAGTGCTTACAAGTATTTTTATGTACATATAATTTATTATATCGGTTTTCATCAGTGTGTAGCAGTTTTTGTTCCTTATTGTTTCCACACACTTCAAAGTAGTAATTTTTCGCCTAACATAACGTAAAAGGCTCGATGCTCGTGCAATTTTTTTATGTGTAGGACAGTTTCATATTTTTTACACTCGATTTCACCGACCTTCAAATTAGGCTGTCAGCATTTATGTATTTGAACACGCACGTGTTTTACTGTAGCCAGCGGCTATGCATGACTTGGTAACATTTCAATTACATACACCTTTATTTTTTTCATTCTATGGTTGATTGTTATGGGTTAGCCATGCTAGCGATGCTAATATTTACTGCGTGATGTATTCAAACGAAATGAATTGTTACCTTGTGCTGTATAACTTAATTCCTCTCGTAAGGGACATACATGTGTAATATATGATTGCGATGGTTGATAGGAGCTAACAACTATTTTCCTTTACCATTTTATTTTTTATATTAGTTTGCATCAGTGTGTGTAGCAGTGTGGTTCTTATCATTCCGCACTTCATAATGGAAAATCTTTTCGACTATCACACCATACAGCGCTCGATGCTCGCACAATATGTATTTGTTGGAAAATGTAATCTCTTCATTCTGTTGCAGATAGACAGGTAGGTGTTTGTAGACAGATTTTACTTCATGTTGTACCAAAAGGACATATTTAGGCGCGTTTGCAAGCTCGGCATCTTTGTCGAGTGCTGCAAGTGATTTAATATTTTCGTTTGCCGTGATAGATGATACAATTTTGTGACCACTAGAACAGCATCCGATTATATTCTCAATGTCTTCTCGACGAAATAATGAAGTTCTGAGTGATGTGTGGTGGTACGAACTGTTTTTTTTATAGACCTAAAAGTGTGTAGGGTGGACAGAAGCAATATCCTCTACCAACACAGTTTATTCGNCGAACTGTTTTTTTTATAGACCTAAAAGTGTGTAGGGTGGACAGAAGCAATATCCTCTACCAACACAGTTTATTCGGAGCGATATTTTAAATAGACATGTTAATATTTACAGCTTGTTATATTCAAACGAAATAAATTGTTACTGTATAACTAAATTTCACGCTTAAAGGGACATGTGTGTGTAATATATGATTATGTTGGTTGGTAAGTGCTTATAACTATTTTCCTTTTCATTAAATTTTTTATATTAGTTTGCATTAGTGTATAGCAGTGTTGATCTTATCGTTCTCGCACTTCACAACGGAAATTTCTTCGCCTTACATAACGTACAGCGCCCGATGCTTACGCAATATGCGTATTTTGGTAAATGTGTATAACTATCTTTCTTTTATGATTTATTTTTTAAAATCTGTTTGTCTCCGTGCATTACAGCTTGCCTTACTAATGATTTAAATGTGTGTTGTATCGTATGTGCTTACAGTTCTGATAATGTAAATTATATGTATGTGTATATATATAAACATAAAAGTTAAAACATGATAAATTGTTATTTTGTACTGTATAACTGAATTCCTCTCGCAAAGTAAAGTGAATGTGTGACTGGGCTGGTCTGTCGGTCGGCCGCCTGGGATGTCTTACAGATTCTCACGATGTTAGTTAATCATGCGAAGTCGGCCGGGTCGGATGCGTTTCCGCTGCTACTGATGTAAGTGTTGGTTGTACACTGAATGTGATGGTTTCGTTTCAGTCGGTTCGTGAGGAAGTCGTCTGCTATTCTGTTGTACTAGCCAGGACAGTCTGGTATTGTACAGCATCGTTTAACACGTAGCTTACAGTACACGATGCTTGTGTAGTATGTAATTGCGCTGATTGTTAAGTGCTTATAAATATTTTTCCTTTGCATTTTGTTTTTATATCTGTTTGTATTAGTGTGTAGCAGTGTTGGACTTATCACACGTATGCTTCTCGGCTTCGCAAACGCATTTTTTTCTACTAATGATATGTACGGCGCACGATGCTTGCCCATTATATGTATGTTATTAAATGCTTATCGCTATTTGCGATAATAATTATTTGTGTTTTATCTGTTTGCACGAGCGCATAGCAGTGACGTCTCTCTTGTGCGCCTAATGGCTTCAATATATATGATTCTGTGACAAGCACAGGAAAACAGTCTTTACAAGTAGCGTAATGTGAATCGCACTTATCATATTGTAATCATATATGTGATCGTTACTTCTCATGTCGATTTGCATTCTAGCTTTTACAAAACTTCTTGGTGTGATATCAACAATAATATCACTATTACCGAATTTGGTGACTTTATCTAAAACCGTTAGAAAATTACACATGACTATGCTTATAAGAGTTCTTAGGACCTATTTGACCCTATGCTTATTTTATTCATTGGGGTTGATGCCTATGTTACGAATTTGGTAACTATATCTTACACAGTTCGTAAATTACACTCAACTATGCTTATAAATGTGCTTAGAATATATTTTACCCTGCGATCAGTTTTCTTGTCGGGGGTTTGGTCTATGTTTTTCAATTTTGTGACTGTATGTTAAATTGTTTATAAATTACAGTCAACTATGCTTATAAGTACCCATAGGGCATTTTTGACTCAACGATAATTTTCCTTGTCGGGGTTGATGTCTATGTTATGAATTTGGTGACTGTATCTTAAACAGTCCGGAAATTACGGTCATCTATGCTTATAAGTACGCATAGGGTCATAAATGACCCTGCAATAATTGTCCCTGTTGAGGATGATGTCTATTTTATGAATTTGGTGAATGTATCATAAATATAACGGGAATTACAGTCAACTATTCTTATAAATTCGCTTTGGGCATAAATTACCATGTGATCATTTCCCCTGTTGGGGATGATATCTATGTTAAGAATTTGGTGACTATATCTTCCGAGGTTCAGAAATTATACTCAACTTTGCTTATAAGTGTACTTAGGGCATAAATTACACTGAAGCAATTTTTGTTCTCGGGGGTGATTTCTTTCTTACGAATTTGTTGACTATATATTATACAGCTGGGAAATTACAGCCAACTATGCTTATAAGTATGCTTAGCATATATTTGATGCTGCGGTCATTTTCCTTGTTCGGTGTGATAACTATGTTATGAATCTGGTGACTATATCTTAAATGGTTCGGAAATTACAGCCAACTATGTTTATAAGTATAAGAAAACTAAAGTGGAACGCAATAGCTAATCAGAGACGAGACCCTTTCGAGAGCCTCGCATAGCCAATCAGAGACGCGACCCTTTCGAGAGCCTCTCGTATCCATCGTCAGTCGGGAATGCATGAGCACCAAGTAGACTTAACTGGTAGGAAGGTATACGATAGCTTAAAGTAGGGACCATGATCGATGTCGTTAGTCGGGAATGCAAGAGCGTGAAGTAGGGACGGAGAAAAAAGGACTCTTAGAAAACAGGAAAGCAAGATAATGAAATAGGGATGTCTGATAGGAATGTGAGAGCATCAACTAGGGACCACGATCGACATAGTTGGCCAAGAATGCAAGAGCATGAATTAGAGTCAACTGGTAGGAAGGAATGTAAGAGCATGAAGTAGGGACATCTGGTAGGAATGCAAGAGCACGAAGTATCAACATCTGGTGGGAATGCAAGGGCATGAGCCGGTTTGTGCAAGACACATTTTTTAAGGGAAATTTTGTCGGTTTTGAGGAAAATGTAAGAAATTTTGAGGGAATTACTGGCAATTTTGGCCGTTTTTGAGGGGGAAAAAGGGGGTAATGACGTCATCCAAGAAGGCCGCGGCACGTCCTCTCGTCCCTCGCCTGACTCCCCTGTTCTGGAACCGACTACTTATAACTACTTACGCTACTCATATTTCTTTATGGATTCAAAGGGGGACGCGAAGCCTTCGACGTTATCGAACATGGTGAGAGTCGAAGGAAGACTGTGTGCATTTACGCATTTACTTCAATATTTTAGCGATTTTATCGCGGACATTATAGGCGACCAGGCAATCGTGAATTATAATAGCATATGCACAAGTGTTTGCAGGAAAATTTTCTGTCACAAGTCATTTCAATTCTGCAATCGATCAAGTCGGAAATTTTTTCTGTCGTCTTCCTCAGAGACATCGAAAACGAGAAGAGACGCGCTGCTCGTGAATCCACTCGGCTCCGGCATAGTGTTTGACCGTAATAGCTTTTCTGAAAATGACTGTACATCATATATGGTCATATGTAAGCTCCAGCCTGAAATCAGCATTTAAATCGACGCATAGGAAACTTTCGGAGTTGAGAAATATTTTCACATTTTTTATTTTTACGTGATCGAATTTCGACCAGCTTGCACTCGTGACATTTTGCTTCGCTCTCTGGAATGCTACTACGATATCACGCGGCTTCTCCGTGGCAAACTTGTCCTGACATTCCAATGTATGTTTATAGAGCGAGTCACGTTTGGATATGTCTCTAAATTCCACGTACGGAGAGCAATATCGACATTTCGGCTTTTCTCGATGTATTTCAAAACTTGACACGCTCGGATATTTTTAACTGTACATGCAACAGTAGTCATTCTATTGAATTCAGCGTTAACGTTGTATCTTCTGGCCCCACGGCCATGTCAGGGATTGCCAGTTCTTGTTTAGAATTAATTATTACATGCCTGTAGTCTACGGCAAGACCGAACAGTCAAGCCAATGGGACGCATGTTTCAAATTTACCTGCAGCATAAACAATTAATTTATAATCGTCCTCTTTCCCCCAACCTGCCATTTTCACATCAGGCAATTGGCTGTGCGTAAGAGAGAGAGAGAGAGAGAGAGAGATAGTTTTTAATGGTTGCCGTAATTCCTACTTCTCTTGTTGCATCGATCTCGACACGATTCAGTTAGTAAGAAATTATATTAAGCATCTATACATATTATAAAACTCGACGTCTCTCTCTCTCTGTCTGTTAATGCACTTATCACTCGAGAACCACTTATCCGAGTTACCTGTTTTTTTTAAATTCGTAACTATGTTCTCTGGCCAGGTTTTAGTATATATTTTGTTACGTAAAGTAACATGAGGAATAACCAGTGACGAAAATAGTGAATCAAGTCGGAAAAAAGTTTGCCGCCAGCGCGCTCTCCTGCAATACGCTGTCGGTTGAACAGTTAAATATGGAACACGAAGTAAAATTCAACTTTATTTTAAAAAAAAAACATAAACAATAATTCTGTAGTCCAAGCGAGCGGATCCGCGGGCACAGCTAGTGTGTAATACACTGAAGTGCCAAAAAAACTGGTACACCTGCCTAATGTCGTGTAGGGCCCCCGCGAGGACGCAGAAGTGCCGCAAGACGACGTGGCATGGACTCGACTAATGCCTGAAGGTATGCAGGAGGCATTGAAATCTGCGCCAATTTGAGAAAGGGTTGCACGTCTGTCACGTTTAATAATTCTCGTCAGTCGTCGTTTGTCCCGTTCGTTCACGATCTTTTTCCGGCCGTAGCGATGTCGAAGATTTGATGTTTTACTGGATTCCCGATATTCACGGCACACTCGTGAAATGGTCGTACGCAAAAATCCAAATTGTATCGCTACCTCGGAGATACTATGTCCCATCTCTCGTGCGCCGACTATAACACCACGTTAAAACTCACTTAAATCTTGATAACCTGCCATTGTAGCAGCAGTAACCGATCTAGCAACTTTGCCAGACTCTTGTTGTGTTATATAGGCGCTACCGACCGCGTCGCGTTACTCTGATTGGTTCCATAACTCTGTTATTTGCATACGCACGCCTATACCAGTTTTTTAGGCTCTCCAGTGTATATCATTACGTAAGATGCGAGTAGTTCCCGGTACAGCTGCATCTGACTTGGTTATCACGCCTCGGAATCTTAAATATGGATTACCTGCGGCTGTAAAATTGCTCGGGTTTTGTACGGGAATTCGTATCTCAGATGATAAAGGATAAGGTCCAGGTAATACGGTGTATACGAGTGAATTTCGGTTTTGGCAATTGAATCTGCGTAACTGACAGATTCTGCAATGTTAGGTAGTTCGTCGTCCATTTTTGTAAACTGTTAACCCGAGATTCTCGAGGAAACGCACGTTTTCACACGATAGCGCAACGCCTGCTCGAGGTGAATTGACCTTTGCTTTGATGAACGACCTCAGTTTTATATTTTTCTTGGTAAAATTAAACCCTATTTCTTTTCAAATGCAATCGTACAGTTACTTCTTCACCGCGAAAATGAACTAATGTGTCTTCTTGATTAACTAAACTAACGATAACTTCCTGCACGCTCTTTGCCACGAATGTAAATGAGTGTTTTAGGCACCTCGACTAGCGGCACAAGCGGATAAACTTCGTGTAGTTTGTGGCTCGGTTTGCCATTAAGGTATGACCCGCTAACTAAGATACAGTCAATTCTTGCAACATTTACGGCTAAAGTTTTAACGGGTAATGTCGATTCTTGAACTTTGCCAGCTTCGTACAATTTATTCCCGAAACCGAGGATAGAAGCCAGAGTGCCAGATTTTGTGAAATCTTCGTTTGCACTGCAAAACATTTCACTTTTTTAGCGTGTTCGAGTTTCCTCGAAGAAAAAAGTTTACGTCTGGTAGTAACGCATGCTTCAAGTATGTGGCAAGATCGTCCATTTCATAGGTCCCGGACGGTAAACATACTACACCCGGGCGCCACTTTCTACTAGGATGTACGGGAATACGCAGCTGTCCGCATTTGGAACCGCGTTTTACGTCTGGAAGTCGGTCAGAGCTAGCGACAAGGAATCGTCTAATTTTAACGGCGGGAAGTGTACCGAACGCAATTCCGAGGTTTTCCCCGTCGGGATCAACGTCGGCGACATGACTAAAGCGTCGAACCTGCACGCACTTCCTTAAAAACTATTCGCTGAAGAATTTAAGACAGAGGTGTCCACAGTTCCATTCGCTCGGTAATTGTTTGACATCATAATTGCAGCTCAGTCACACTCCGCGCAAACATTCCCTCAGTTTGAGCGGCAGCCTAAGGTTTCCAAAACTATCAGAATACTCTGCTCTGTTACCAACTTTCTTATATACAACCCAATGGCTGCCGGAACCCTTACTGTTAATTAAATTTACGACTGCAGACTCATCGCGTTTCGGTGTACGAGGCAATTTATCTATCATACAAACACGCGAAAATTTAATGTTTTTAAATTACAAGAAAACGTTTTAATGTCTAGGTTTGTGAGCGGTTGTTTGGGCAATGACTTTAAGAACGACGCTTTTCCCTTCTTGTTCGCTTATTCCTTTTCTTTCGAACCCTACCTGACATGGCCGTAAATATAGGCCTTTTTTCCCCTTCACCACTATCAAGTGCTTTCAATGTGCGATTGTGACGAACTGCTTCAGCCAACTGCTTACCTTGATTTGTAGCCGTGTTCACAGCACTTACAATACCACTCGCACTTACAATACCACTCGCACTTACAATACCACTCGCACCACCAATACGACCGCTGAGAGCGCCTAGCGCGGGCATGACGAGTGGAAGGAAGCCGCCTCGCTTCTTACCCCTGCGCGCTTTCCTCCGAGTCATCCCGGATTTTTTCTTCCCTCCAAACTGCATGCCCATTCCTAATTTAGTTTTCGCTTTCGTTATTTTGGAAACTCCCGAAACAGCCAGTAGCTCATCCAACTTTCTCTGAGATGATTTTGAAATTTTCTTTACTCCGTCTGCTGGGATAGCGTCGGCAGCGTGTCTCTCTTCCAGTTTGTTGCTGGCGGCGTGGGCAATGCTTGTGTTTTTTTTTTGCAAGCGGTATCAATATACTTTACACCAGTATCACCACGTTTTAAACCGCTTTGCAAGCCTTGTACCAGGTCCGCATATCCTGGGATATGAAGCTAGAATGCGAGCTTATTTACAAGCGTATTTACTAGTCCCTGACAGTTTTTTGGTCTTACTCCTACGATACATTACATCAAAGTGACACAACTTGCCCAATAATACGACTTTATATGTTTTTTCATGATGTGGCCGCTCACTTCACCGGACCTCGTAAACATAAATACCACTACTTTTGCAGTTTTTTTAAATCACAGTTCAATGGAGATCGTCAAACAGAACGCTAGTCTCCCCGTGCGAATTGCGGTTTCCCACGAATCGCGACATGGTAACTTGCTACCGAATTCTGTGCGAGGTATAATATGCGGACCGTCCAATTACGGGGAAACGTGGGTGCTTCTGAGTTTGCTGGAAGATCCGAACGGGCTCTGGTTCGAGAACGTTCACTCGTACTCAAAGTCGCTGCAGCAGCCGAAATACCAGCGCCTTGCGCAAACTCCGCATGCTGCAGACGGAGTACAGCATCATCCGCGCAGTGACAATGAGGATGTAGTACCGCCTGGTCAGGCGAGACCAGATTCGGTATTCATGTTCGATGACGTGGCGTGCGAGTAGCAAACATGCACGTATTACAGCATGCGCAGACATGCATCAGTCGACTGGCTTTACCTCTGCCAGACATATTCACGAATACCGAAGCAACTACTTCGCGACAATGCCGACGTCTTAACTTTATTTCTCATGGACGGCCTCAATCTTCGTCACGTGTATCCTGACCATGTAAGTACGGATATGATATTTTAAAATTTTAGAGATATATGCGCATGCTGATGGCACGATCCGCACGGTTTCGTCATGATAGTCAAAGATTTTCCAATACATAAAGGCCGCTATCGAAGAGGTTTTGATCAGTATATGATTTTACACCAGTAAGACATGAGCTACACTATATCTGAATTTGGTAGTGATGGCCTGAAACATCGAGGCGATAGCTGCCTCCTACGAACGGAAGATGGAATCTGTAGTGTGAGCGGCAAGCGAATAAAAAATGTGGGCGAACCTAAGCAGGCGGGAGATATGGTAGACATGGGTTACGCGCGGTCTGTCACTTGAGGAGTTTTCGTGTATAACACTTGAAAAGGAAGCCGTCACGAACGCCATAAAAAAAGTAGTTAGTACTCTCCGAGTTACCCCTGCGGAAACAGCTACGCTCGTAGACTCGAAACTGGAATTTATCGAGCAGCAGCTAGAATTTATCGAGAAACGAGTAAGCGGTAATCTCACTGACGCTTTATCACGCATGAAGCACGATGATACTACCTGGAAACACTGCAAACATGCCAGTGAAACATTAACAGTCTCTCTGGATAAACTCGAAGAAGTTGTTAAAAAAAACTATGAAACCTGCACCTCACGCCGTCCCCCCACTCCCCTCCACGACCTGTAGCTTCGAGACCCACAGCCCCATCACCTGCTGCGAGGAAGCCTGCAGTTTCGAACCCAACACCTTCACCGCCCAAGAAGAAAATATGAACATATGCAATTCTGCTTTTAGGTTCAGAAGACATCGGATATGTTTGCGGATCGCTTCGATAAATGAGTTACACCATATATAAATTTGGCTATGATACAGTACCTGCTAACGTACTTATTAATTAAGTGGAGAAACTGCTAGATGTGAAGCTTGAGCAGCTCGGAAAACTGTTACCGCCAAGATTATAGCAGTCCTTGCTACCTCGACGTACGNTATGCAATTCTGCTTTTAGGTTCAGAAGACATCGGATATGTTTGCGGATCGCTTCGATAAATGAGTTACACCATATAGAAATTTGGCTATGATACAGTACCTGCTAACGTACTTATTAATTAAGTGGAGAAACTGCTAGATGTGAAGCTTGAGCAGCTCGGAAAACTGTTACCGCCAAGATTATAGCAGTCCTTGCTACCTCGACGTACTATGACAAAGCATGGAAACACTGCTCTCATACACGGGACGCATTGGATAAACATTGCAAGCACATTCGCGATAAACTGAGTGGTGCTGAACCCGCGACCTAGAACGCATGTTGCCGAGAATGTAAAACAGCATCTGCTTTGTGTTAACCATCTATACTATGGCAGATGTGACAGAAGAATTAAGGCGCGCTATTGAAAGTCTCCACGCGAAATATTTTCTGGCTAAACATATGTGTCTAGAACGTGATGCGGCTTTGGAGAACGCGTTTAAACCGTTAACATCGCGACTTGATAATTTAAATCCTGAGGTTACACCAGTGGCCCTGAAGGCCGAACATCGCAGTGACGTCGAACCGCGGCCCAAGAGGAAACTTAGCGGCGAGAGGTCATAGAACAAGCGACTGAAGAAGAGGATATACCATCGTATGTGTTGCTGCGTGAACGATAACGTGTTAAAACGCAGGACCCACACAGTCAGAGTTACCTGACGTCATATTCACTGCGGTATAACGACAGGACATATGGAGTATACAAATACAGGGGCAAGTGGTATTTAGGCCACACGGAAATCAATGCTCGCCTCACCTGGACTGCACGAATAACTTTTTAAGTCGCAGCCTGGAGCATATTCAGAGGCCGCCCTTCCACAGTATAAGCGACTGTTGAAACTAACTAGCGCACATTTGAAAGGAAATGATCTGAAGAATAACCAATATGTATGCTAAGTTTCACATTTTATCGCGGCTGTTTCCCGGAATGGATGTATCTTCAGGTTCTGGTCTGCATATGGAGATTGAAAATGGTCGGCGACTAGAACATGTTTATTGGGACGATGTCAATGAGCTTGTTACCAGATTGCATCTGCTTATTGCATCGCAGAGAGCTTCAAACACTTCATACATGAACGAAATAAGTAATGTCGTTGAAGAATTGCGAGGAACTTGCTACATATCGTGAGTCGTGAAGGAATCGCACACGAACTGCATCGCTCGGCTAGACGAAATTATCCACGACGCCCAGCGTTGGTGTTTGGTTTGCATGATCTTTACCAAGCACACTCAGTCGCCATGCTGCCTTACGCCCGCGTGAACAAGGGCTTCACACATATGCCAACAGTGATAAAGTGTTTCAGCAAGTCCGCCTGGGCCATACCAGTCAAAACAAAAAGCGGAAAGGATGTTGCTAATAAAATGTCACGCATGTTACGTGACAAGGGAGCGCCTAAAAATTTGCAAACAGATATTGGCACGGAATTCTACGATCCCGAATGCAGACTCCTAATGAAGAAACGTAAGATCAAGCATTATTAAACTTACAGCGGAATGAAATGTACGATCGTAGAAAGATTTAACACATCTGTGACAACAATTCTCGGCTCAGGGTAGTTATGATGCCTGCAAATATTACCTAACCTCGTATCTGCATACAATCATAGGATTCACCGCACGATAGGTATGCGTCCTGTAGACGTTAAAGACTGTTACAAACTGTTTTTATAAATGAAAAACGTATTGATCGTCGTAAGCCTAAAGCCTAAATTGTCGATATCGTATGGATTTCGTGAATGAAAAATGTATTTGACACTGGATATTCGCAATCATTCGACTTAGCTGTATCGTATTTACAAAATACTTCATTACGAACCGACGGCTTACTTTCTTGAAGAACTGAACGGACAACGCATGAAAGGCGGATTTTATTCGAAGAAATACACCCTACGAAGATCCTAGATACTTACCTCGTAGAAAAAGTTTTACGTCACAAAGGAGATCGCTTATTTTTGCACTGGCTAGGGTTCCCTGATGAGAATAATTCTAGGATTGACAAGAATGCAATAATTAATGACTAATATCGTAATTTTTTTCGCCCTCAGCAAAAATTACTGCATGAGGAGAAGAATAAAAATTATTCAGTGTAATAGTTTGAATAAACAAAACCTCCTTCAAAATGAAAAACTAGCTATAATTATTTTACAAAATTTGTGTTTCCTTTCTTGTATAATTTTTGTATTCCATATTTATGTGAACAGCTCGGCCAAGCAGCACGCGAACACGATGACATCGTTGTTATTCGCTGCAGGCCTAAAGTAGAATATAGGGAAGATTGTTGACATTGTCGGCTAACTACACAGAGTAGCAGTATATCCCCCCTCCCCTCTGCTAACTGTGTAACTGACCAGCGTCTGCTCCTTCCAACTCATCTTCCTGTTTGCTACCGACAATCACTGCTGTCCGCAATCATCGAATTCTGCTGCAATGGCTTTCTTCGACTATAGACTGTGTTGACACCTTCCAGAAGGTCGGGAGGTAGCTTCCTCCAGCCAAGAAGCATCAAGTTGCTGAACCGTGATCATCTGTGGCATGCGTATTTAAGTATTTGTCCAGAAATCAACAAATTGCTGTATATGATAGTCACCAGGATTCATATATTTGTCAATTAAGCCAACCTCATCAAGATGTATTAAGTAGTATAAACTGTGTTCTTGACTTTGTGTTTGGGAATGCGCGCGTTGCGGATCCTTGCCGTAGCTCTTAAGGATCCAACCCGGTAGAAATGTTCTTCTTGTTTACAGAACAGACTTCGCTAATATCATCTTTCCCGCTCGCCTTTTCCTGCCCGTCCCCCATCTCGGTCATGTTCCGCGGAGTCCTCACATCCCGCAATAAATCGCACTCGCGAAGCCAGAGTCCTCCGCAGCGGCTGCCCGAAGGAGCTGAAGGCGTGTACACGGGCGCCAAGAGCAGACGCGGTTCTATTATTATCCGAAAAAGAAAATCCCAGGGGGTTGGTGGGGGGAGGGTGGGATCCCCCGAGGCGTGTTAAAACACAAGGCGAGAGAGTTGTATAATCGTCGGTTCACCTCGGGCGAGAGAAGCGCGGGAGCAGAGAAGGGCGTCGGTTGTTCTCGTCCGCCCGAGACACGCCCGTGCACGCGGCTTTTGTCCCGTTCAACCCCGGCCGGCGCGAACCCTTCTCCCCTGCCCCATTCAACCATTCAACCTGACGCCGCGGCGCTGCTTGATGATCTAGCGGCTGCGGCGCGGGCAGCTGCCTGAATAGCGGCGCCCTTTTCACATCGCAGCCGCCATTGTTCGCGTCGGCGTCGAGCTGTGAGTAGGGGAGGTCCCTTACCAGGTCTGAGCAGGTCTATCTGGGTCGCCACACGACAACCACAACTTGAGTCGAAAAAAAAAAACTACTGACTTCTGCTTACGAACACCAATTTGTGCCCATTTTATATTTTCCTCTATACTTATATTAGTACTTTGGGTTTTATATTCCCTCTCTAATTTGTACTTCCTGAACTAGTCAAATGGTTTGAAAAGGGCTACTTAAAGTAGATATTTAAAGTAGTGCAGGGGAATTTTTGCATAAGCTGTTTTTCACTGTAAACCGAGCACTTTTCAAAGCCCTGCTTAAGATCAACATGTGTGCACATTGTGTATTCTTCCACCACATGAAAAATTAACGTTCTCATGGGTACGATCGCTTTATTCCTGCTTCAGTCAAGTTAAACTGCGGAATTATATCGGAATGTTGGTATTTTGCAAATGTACTAATTCTTAATTGCGTGTGAATTTAAGAAAAGCAGATGAGAAAATAAATTATTTACGTGCTCGCAAATGTTCGCCTAACACTTTTATTTCAGCGTTAAGGCGTGGAACTATTTCATCTCTNCACCACATGAAAAATTAACGTTCTCATGGGTACGATCGCTTTATTCCTGCTTCAGTCAAGTTAAACTGCGGAATTATGTCGGAATGTTGATATTTTGCAAATTACTAATTCTTAATTGCGTGTGAATTTAAGAAAATAAATTATTTACGTGCTCGCAAATGTTCGCCTAACACTTTTATTTCAGCGTTAAGGCGTGGAACTATTTCATCTCTATCGTTACCAACTTAACTGGGCGCTTGCCAGTCAACGTGCCCGCTAAAATATATGCATGCAAGGGCAGTGACATTTCTCAAAGGTTGATTCCAAAAGTGCTCAGTCAACCGTGAACAGCGCATAATCGAGTTACCAATTGAGAGAGTGCACATTAGTTCAGTGCCTCGTGCGTGGAGGCTGTGGTGAGACGGGAGATGTCTGTTGTGCTCCTACTCATCTCGTCTTCGGTCTCTCGACCACACAAAGGATAGACTAGAAGTTATTTCAAATATTCCTTCAAGAGGCAATACTGAACGATACTATTGCACATATTTGTGTAATGGTTACATATGTGGTGCAGCTCGTTAATTTCCCTTCTGCAAGTCTTTTTTTTTTGTACGCATCAGCGAGAGATCTTGTTTATTAAGACCTTACACTTGATGAATCATTCAGTTGTACTCCACAGTCAGTCTGAAAATATAGTCTGCGTAACAACATCGTCAGTGTGAATATTAAATAATGCAAAGGACAAATTTGCGTCTTACCTCACGCCTTCGTTTGTTATCGGTTTCGAGTTTTATGTCAAGGTTTAACACCAATGAAGAATTTTCATACGTGCCATTTCCATGTAGTATTCTACAGCATTCCAGGAGTAACATTTTGAAAATTTCAATCCAGTTAACTTAAACAGTGGCGCTCCTAGGTAATTACGATGTTAGAAACAAAAAGTTCTTAAACAATATAGTAATCTGGCAAGTAAAACCATATAATTATCGTGGTTGTGACATGACATTGAAAAACTAGAAGACTGGGGAAAAATGGAAAACTCAGGGAAAATTAAATTATCGAAGTCTGAAATTTTAATTTTGAATTACGTACATTGTTTTTCAGTAAAGAAATCTGTGGAAAATGATTTAAATTATTTTCAGCTTTTAAGTAAGTATTTAATTGTAATAAATGGACGTTAAACTGTTTTTATCTCTGTTTTAAACTTCTTTTTGAAGTCGTTAACATTCATTTTTGTATTTTCATAGGGAGGTAAAAAACATACACGNTCTCTGTTTTAAACTTCTTTTTGAAGTCGTTAACATTCATTTTTGTATTTTCATAGGGAGGTAAAAAACATACACGCTAAAGGTTAAATGGTTAAATCTAAAATAATTTTTAAAACCAGCCTTGATTAAAATATTAAGCTTTGCATGTGTGTATTCAGTAGATGCTCACGAAATTTAAAATTTTTTACTTATGCTCATTTTCATATGTTTAATGTTTAGTAGCATTTGTGTTACATTTACTGATGAGTTTATTTTATATTCAATAGCCCAAAAATGCAATAATACGTGATATATGTTACAAACAAGAAATCTGCAGTTCTTTATTTTTACTTTTCGTAGTAATAATAGTTTTAATTATATTCGTTAGCCAACTGCTCTTTGTGAACACAAACCACCGACTGCCGGCTTCTGACAGCCGACTGNAAATCTGCAGTTATTTATTTTTACTTTTCGTAGTAATAATAGTTTTAATTACATTCGTTAGCCAACTGCTCTTTGTGAACACAAAACACCGACTGCCGGCTTCTGACAGCCGACTGCACACTGCAAAATGTCGAGTGCTAATTCTGGAAGGGTCTAAAGGTGCTTCATTACGCATTTATCTGCTCTTAAATTTTACGACGTGACAAAATGGACGTACGCGTAGAAGTACGCCACATTAACTTCCTCGACTAAATATTTTACTTACGAACAAACACTTTCCTGTACTTTTATCGACGGATAACAAACTGACCCTAAATTACAAGTTCGGCGTCGTAAATATTTTAGTTTACGAACACGGAATTCCAGTTTAAAATGCACAGCGACTGTTGGCANTTACAAGTTCGGCGTCGTAAATATTTTAGTTTACGAACACGGAATTCCAGTTTAAAATGCACAGCGACTGTTGGCAGATAATTAACAACACATCTTCCTCTCGTGCGAAGCCATGGACTCACCTCAACACCTACCTAACCTGCGCGGAGAATGTCAGTCGTAACATGGTGTGCAGTTATATTGATTTTAAAGGGCCTACATAAATGGAATAAGGTGTTCGTGGTTTTCAAGTATTGTCTTGTTGGAAACTGTTCTCACTAGGTACCGGCCGTCTCCCTCGTTGGAAGCGCATGCCAGATAAGTACTTCTGCCGCAATCTCATACTAATGATGAGCCTTCACTTCTGTCGCGACGCCAAAGGGCCGATTCTCAATGCGCAGCCGGCAGTTGGCTGTCAGAGATAAATAGCTTATTATCAGATACATGTATTCACAATATGAAGTAGGCGGTCACGCAGTTCGTAGTTGGGTATATCTCTGAGAACCTGTATTAAAAAAGGCAGAGTATTTGCCCCTTAAAATGACGTAATTCCGGAGAGCTGGAATCAGTATCACTTATATCTAACGTTTAGGCTGCTTCGAATAAAGTTTTTTTTGGTAGCTGTAAGAAAAATTAACTTCAATCATGCAACCGAACTAAACTAGTTTGTTAAATGTCAAGCAAGTTAATTTTTATAACAGAAAAGTTAACATTTTCTTAAGGTTTACAACGGTTTTGCATTTGCTTGCAAAACGACTAATTGCTTTATCTAAGTGTTCCCAAAACAAACAAGGCAAATATTTTTACGTATATAATTCACTGTGACATTTTAAAAATCAAATATACACTAAATACTATATTAAATGTATCAAAATCTTACAAAATTATCTATACATNTGTGACATTTTAAAAATCAAATATACACTAAATACTATATTAAATGTATCAAAATCTTACAAAATTATCTATACATCAATATGGAGTACTATAGCAGAAACAATGTATCAGTGTTCAGTTTTTAACCATTTTATTCGTATTATTTTCCTCCGGGTTTAGGGATGGTAAAATATCGTTTATAAGAATAAATAATATTTTAATTGAGCACTTTACAATAGGTTTGCATTTTTTCCTCAAACAGTCTTTGTTTAAACAATCTTCGTTTTCATCATGTTTATGTTGCAGCTGATTGTTATAGCGTAACATTAGACTCGTGTATAAACCATCCTCTAGTTTAATTATTCCTCTCCCTCACATGACTTGATTACCTTGTATCTCTTTCTCCATGTCCGTGTGGCACAGTATCTGTACTGTCGCGCCCTGCCACGTGTTCGTACGCATATGACATAACTTCGCTGAAGTATGAGTGGTATTTCTCTTAGACCGCGTAGGTTCTCGGATTGTAACTGATCAATAATCACGTGTTCGAGAGTTACCACATTACTGTATGCAGTTACTATCTCCTTCTTTCATCGTTGTGGTGCGGTGGAATGTGAACTCTAGCTTGTATGTATTATGTTAATCTCAGTGCTGGCTATATTCAAACTGGGGCTAACGTCTCTTATTTCTGGAAAGTGCGTAGTGATTGCATTATTCCTGCATTTTCTCAACGTAGTGTGATCATCTAGACACCTTCATTTGTTAATTCCGCTTCGAACTGCTCAATACATAATTCTGCGTTTTCGAAAAACGTATTCGTTTACGAGAACTGGGCCTGATGTTGCGCGCTGTAGGGTGTTGTCTTGAGTAATATGCGCCGTTCAATCCTCGAATCAGGCAGTCGTCCGCGCAAACACTGTTGTAATTTGTGCAATCTGTACAAATGTGTCATTAAATCAGGCAGTAATTGACTCGTAACGTGTTCTAATATGTGCGGTTTAGGCAAGTGCTCGTTAGTAAAATATTTCATTGGACGCACAACCTGGCCAGTATTTGCCGTGCGGAATATTCGCTGAAATCTGACTTGATTGCCAGGGGTTTCTGAATGAACTCACCATACAACCTCAGTTGTCAGTGTCTGAAAGTGTCTCTTTGTGTTTCCGTGTCTGATGGCAATTTTCAATGACACGAGATTCGTCGGCCCCTTAAACGTCTTCTCTCGCTTACTGCCGCAACGTGTTGTAAGCGCTTCCCTTAAAAATTGCGCAAGAAATGAGGTTTTCGAACTTTACCCTGAATAAATGTTGTTATAAGAATTGCAATGAATTTCCTGTATGTGAATAACAATTTAGAACTGATATTGGTCATTGCGTTGTTAAAAATATCTGTTGATTTGTTACGGCTTCCGCCCGATAGTTGGGCGCCATTTCTGCTCTGCACCTCTCCCAAATTTCGGTATTTAAGTTGTTTCGTTTGCGCCTGGCTAGCTAGCAACAGCAAGCGTGCATGCAAAATAGACAAGCCGGCACTCATTAATCATACGACACACTGCAGTATTTCAACATGCAATCGACAGCGAGCATGTTGGAGCATGGACTGAGGTAAACCAGTCAATGAGGGTTGATAACACAAAGTGGTTCATTCAAGCGAATAGAAATTATAAATCGTTAATTGTTTTCTTTTATGAGCTAAGCTGAAGGCAACTAACATACGACAGTAGGGATTCAAATACTTAAAGTGAGCAAATCTGATAAATCCGTTTAAATGAGCAAATCTAATAAATCAGTTAAAATAAATATTTAATTTAAAAATTTTATTTCAAATAAGAAGCTTGATTACATTCATTACAAACACCATGCCAAAATAACCGTTAAGACACTACGAGATAAAATCTGATGTTGATTTGAATAACTCGATTTCGAGTTTGTTGGCCACGGAAGCATACTAATTGTAACAAAATAGTTACCCATATCTGAAAATGTTTCTTACGAAGTTAACATCACTCGATGAGCTCTTTAAGTCTTCTCTATAGGATTTTGGCCATTGAGTAATAATGTTCATTGCCATACTTCATGCAAATTAATTTTATCAGTTATCTGCTAGTTTTGAAACTGAATTTACATGTTAATACATAAAGAAAATAAGAAAAGAGATTTGAGCTTNACGACACACTGCAGTATTTCAACATGCAATCGACAGCGAGCATGTTGGAGCATGGACTGAGGTAAACCAGTCAATGAGGGTTGATAACACAAAGTGGTTCATTCAAGCGAATAGAAATTATAAATCGTTAATTGTTTTCTTTTATGAGCTAAGCTGAAGGCAACTAACATACGACAGTAGGGATTCAAATACTTAAAGTGAGCAAATCTGATAAATCCGTTTAAATGAGCAAATCTAATAAATCAGTTAAAATAAATATTTAATTTAAAAATTTTATTTCAAATAAGAAGCTTGATTACATTCATTACAAACACCATGCCAAAATAACCGTTAAGACACTACGAGATAAAATCTGATGTTGATTTGAATAACTCGATTTCGAGTTTGTTGGCCACGGAAGCATACTAATTGTAACAAAATAGTTACCCATATCTGAAAATGTTTCTTACGAAGTTAACATCACTCGATGAGCTCTTTAAGTCTTCTCTATAGGATTTTGGCCATTGAGTAATAATGTTCATTGCCATACTTCATGCAAATTAATTTTATCAGTTATCTGCTAGTTTTGAAACTGAATTTACATGTTAATACATAAAGAAAATAAGAAAAGAGATTTGAGCTTGGGAGCTCAGATCACATGTTAAAATTTCTGATGCCAAACAAAATTTTCTTGTAAAAGTTTATAATTTACAACTCCAGCTAGACCTATAAACATAACGGGAGCGTTTATACGTAACTAAACAAATGACTAGTAAATTTCCTGAATGGAATGCTTTCAGCTAACATTCAATCCTTAACGGTGTTAGTTATTTTTCGAGCCAAAGTTCACAATTTCTTCTGGGTGAGAATTTCTGAGTTAATGTTTACATACTGTAAATGTTTCTTGCAATATATGAAAATGTAAATTCACCCTTTCTTTATTCGTAATAATTGTTTTTTTCTCAAAAGTTTGCAATGAAAATCAACACATGTATGATCATTGTAAAACTGCATTGCACTGTAGAACATGCATATTAATTTTAACACGTACGTGTTAATGCAATGAATGCATGGTAAGTTTCATAATATACTTGTATATGTATTTTACACATACTTTAAAGTGTGCGATTTGTCATGTATGCTACTGTTTAAAAATGTATACATTAAGGGTGTTTAAACGTACACATTCAGTTTTTGGAGCCTTAATAACACTTGCATAAAATTACAAGTCTTGTACTTTTTTTTACTTAATTTAGAAAAAAAAACTTTACTTTTGGAAATATGTCGTTTAACTATTTATTTGTAACTGACTGAATTCAGTATTTATCTTAAGATCAGTTGAGTATTTTAAGAACATAGGTCAATATTAAATTAGTTCAGTATGATTGACAAAGATTTGCAGTATACTCAGGACCAACACGGTATGCATACTCAGAAAAAAACATCTGGTTACATTATATTACAGCAGTTTTAATTCCTTAGAAAGATTTTTTTAAATAAATTTTAAAACTTGAATAATATTTCTGTATGAAATGTACTTAATCATTTCAGTTCGAACGTATAAATCGGATTTAGACACGTTCGTTAAAAATTCTGATTTGTATTGTGTACAGTGTAATTCTTAAAATACTTAATGATGAATACAAGAGTTAATCAGATATTGACAAATCTTCCTTTAAAATAACGGATTGTAATTCTATTAAATAATTGTGGTATTTCGTAAAACAAAACTTCGATGAAAATTTGCCAGCATTCACTATTCCTAGCATTGTTAAAGCTATAAATAATACTATTGCAATAAAAGAAATAAGCTTATTCCAACGGAAAAAATCTCAGAAATCTATACTATTTTATTATTACGTGCTTTTGATTTTTTTGAATATCTGAGCCCTTAACTTTATTCTTACAAATTTTCCTTCAGCTATCTAAACTTTTGGGAGTTATGTTATCGAAACGTTTTATATTTTTAGTTAAGTATTCGCTTTGTTTAAATTGGTACTAGAACGCTACCTACTTTTTAAAAACACACTCCCTGGACTGAACAACAATTTGATGAATTTGAATATTTTACAATTTTTCATCCCGTGTCTTTTAAATGCCTCTCTTTAAGCATTTTCCGATATTTTGTCTAAAAAAGTGAGTTTTGATGCTATGATTGTTATCAGTAGTATTTGAACAGCATAGACAATTATTTATAACGAAGTAGGTATATCACCTTACTCTCAGAGCAATCGAGCGTCTCAAATAAATAACTGGAATGTAATTTTATAGGAGAAAGAAGGCATTAGTTCTCTGTTTACTTTTTGCGCCGTCGTTTGTTTGGCAGGTCATAAAAGCTCCCCGGACTTCAAGAGCGGTGGAAATTGGACAGTTTATTTATCTCGGTTGGGGAGGAAAAAGAGAGAACTAATGAATGGAAGGAGCTTGGAATCGAACAAAATAACTGGCAATTCAAACCGTACATTTTTTTGTCGACGGTCCGTAAATACGTTACAAAACAGACAGGATGTACAACTCGTTACCTCGTCTCTCCGCTAAAATCNATGTACAACTCGTTACCTCGTCTCGCCGCTAAAATCAAAAGATCAGCACAAAGAGAGATATGCCAGCCGTAATTCTGACTACTCTCCACTCGTTCAAGGTTATGCGTTTTCGAATCTATTTTTTATAAATTACTTTTTACATTTTTCTACAAAAAAATTTTTTTAACTAGTCACCAAAATTTTTTAAATTGACACCGAAAGACCTATTTATTTATAATTTTACAATCGAGTAATATCTTATAATTACGCATTTTTTTACAATGGCTGTGTAATCAATAAAATGAGCCTGTTTATGGCCTATGCAGTCGTAAAGTAACTTAGTAATTTAAAACTCGGGAAAAATTACCTTTCTNATTTAAAACTCGGGAAAAATTACCTTCAAAATAAAATTTGCTGTGCCGTTCCAGGTCACAGAAGAAATAAAGAAATACTTTCCCAATAAGTGGAAAACTTTGAAATGAGATTTTTCTAAAATCAGTAGACATCTTGTCTGGACTTCTGAGATGCCACAATCTCACTTCCAAGTTTGAGTATTTATTCTTGCCAGAATTTTCGTAGCGATACAGTTTATACTCTTCCAAGTGTAACAACACAACAGACATGCCATTTATGTTTGTGGATTCACAAATATTTGTATTATTACTAACAATAATTTCAGCTTCGTTACTAAGTTTATTTTGTGCATCGTACATTGCATTAACTTATTTTCATGCTAATAGAACGGTAGTTTTTGCTGCCTCATCAAGCTAGTTAATAAAATCAGTCAAAAAAAAAAAAACTTATGCTGATTCGCTGAGGTTATTGCCTTGTCATTTGCCAGAAGTTATCATATCTGTACGAAGTACGCACGAATCGATACTTCTGAAGTATGCATTCGAACGTAACACTGCGTTGAATCATTCCGTTACGTCATGCCGTCCATCATCGGTTTCGCAAAGTAAGTGAAAACTGAGCAGCTGACTAGCGGAGTAATTAATTAACTCGCCTTCCGGGTCTGTGTTTACACGTGGGAAGCCCCAGCCCGCCGACCCGACGTGATAATGCTTGATGCATCTGGCTTNGTCACAGAAGAAATAAAGAAATACTTTCCCAATAAGTGGAAAACTTTGAAATGAGATTTTTCTAAAATCAGTAGACATCTTGTCTGGACTTCTGAGATGCCACAATCTCACTTCCAAGTTTGAGTATTTATTCTTGCCAGAATTTTCGTAGCGATACAGTTTATACTCTTCCAAGTGTAACAACACAACAGACATGCCATTTATGTTTGTGGATTCACAAATATTTGTATTATTACTAACAATAATTTCAGCTTCGTTACTAAGTTTATTTTGTGCATCGTACATTGCATTAACTTATTTTCATGCTAATAGAACGGTAGTTTTTGCTGCCTCATCAAGCTAGTTAATAAAATCAGTCAAAAAAAAAAAAACTTATGCTGATTCGCTGAGGTTATTGCCTTGTCATTTGCCAGAAGTTATCATATCTGTACGAAGTACGCACGAATCGATACTTCTGAAGTATGCATTCGAACGTAACACTGCGTTGAATCATTCCGTTACGTCATGCCGTCCATCATCGGTTTCGCAAAGTAAGTGAAAACTGAGCAGCTGACTAGCGGAGTAATTAATTAACTCGCCTTCCGGGTCTGTGTTTACACGTGGGAAGCCCCAGCCCGCCGACCCGACGTGATAATGCTTGATGCATCTGGCTTTCAATTAGTTCGCTAATCAACCAGGGGATTCCCTTATCACCGGAGCATTAGCGGTAATACACCCCCGTACATCATCATTACATTGATACGCCCCGGTTTATCTCGAGGCCCCGGTAGCTCAGTCACCTCTCTTTCCCGCTTTCCACAGCTTGGAACTAATTCTCACTAGCACAGTTTGTACTGTACGACCCTTGAGCTGGTGTGGAAACACGTTCATTTAAGTGGGTGTAGGCCATTCATGATTATTTACAGCTTATCTGAACCCCCAATAACTTCAGTATACTGAACTTATACTTTCAGCATACTCCTCCACCTAATGCAGGCAAAGTTTAACAAAGTCTAGAAAATTACGCCAACATGCCGCATTTGTGCGCATACTGTTTAATAAAAGCGTGAGAGATATACCCTACTAGACTCTATCAACACACTTTTTTCTGTGTATTTTTATTAATTTATTATAAATTAAATATTATAATTTATAGAAAAAAAAACTAAAAGTTGAATTTAACCAAAAATAAGTTACTTTTATGTTAATAGACATATATAACGCATGTGAAACATAATACATTTAGGAAAAAACAAACACGCCATAGAGTTTGATTAAAGAAGTGTGAAGATACCGCGAATAGACTATACCAATGTAAACAAGTGGTTGCACGTCATTTTCAAAACAGTTTACTTCGTGTTCGAAGTTATGTACTGAAAGTAAAGCAGTTTACATTTTACGTAGACTAGTGTGTGAAATAGTATACTACGGGAAGAATAAACAATCGATACCTCTACCAGAATCTGCATAATTTACCTGCCTACCTGAAGCTGTTTTCCGCATGTGAGGCCGAGAAGTGCGGGATCGATAAAGACGACACTGCTATGCATATCAATTGCGTCTTCGCCGCTACGCGCAAGGTTCTGAACTGGCGTGCAGTGTTCTCGTCATGCTATTGTGTGCTACGGTTAACTAACGTGTGGTCACCTCAAGGATGCGTCCAGAATTGCAAGCAAACCTCGAGCCGTAANTAGAGTTTGATTAAAGAAGTGTGAAGATACCGCGAATAGACTATACCAATGTAAACAAGTGGTTGCACGTCATTTTTCAAAACAGTTTACTTCGTGTTCGAAGTTATGTACTGAAAGTAAAGCAGTTTACATTTTACGTAGACTAGTGTGTGAAATAGTATACTACGGGAAGAAGAAACAATCGATACCTCTACCAGAATCTGCATAATTTACCTGCCTACCTGAAGTTGTTTTCCGCATGTGAGGCCGAGAAGTGCGGGATCGATAAAGACGACACTGCTATGCATATCAATTGCGTCTTCGCCGCTACGCGCAAGGTTCTGAACTGGCGTGCAGTGTTCTCGTCATGCTGTTGTGTGCTACGGTTAACTAACGTGTGGTCACCTCAAGGATGCGTCCAGAATTGCAAGCAAACCTCGAGCCGTAACCGCGTTGCGTTCCTATATGGATGATACTGCGGTACTTCGACGCGTGCAACCGCACCGTCGCATCAAAGGATCAACACGCGCTCAGGTTGCATTAAGTGTCGACGTGCATAGGACCGCGACGAGTATCATGCTTATCTGCGAGTAGTGGACATGGAGAAGACGATGTTCTACAAGTAGTTAGAAATGGTAGGTTCCTAGCCAGGGGCTGGGGGCTGGTGACAAGGGACAAGTCGGAGGCCATCTTGGATGACATCACGGGGCTATTATTTTCTTTTTTCCCTAGGAATCCTCAGAATTTGCCTCAATATTTCCCGAATTTCCCTCCAAACCAGCAATTTTTTTTTACAAAAAATGTGTATTGCACAATGCGGCTAGCTTTTGCACAATTTCGACCGATGACTCCACAATGTGACTAAGTGACTCCTTTTTTGGGAGTGAGAAGTGAGGAGTGGAGGAGTTACCCTGACATTCACACTCTATCATTACATGCTAGAACCATCCATCTTGCCTGAAGAATGTTCTAGTTCATTGCCCCATACAACTTCTCTCATCATCCTCTGCCATCCCACCTTGATTTTCTCATATTCCTTCTGGTCTCCTTTCATCTGGCATCTTGGCCAGGACAAGTCTCATTCTCTGTCATTCCACCTTAGTTTTCTCATATTCCTTCTGCTCTCCTTTCACCTGCCATCCTGGTGGGGACAAGTCTCACTCTCTGCCATTCCAAATGCGCGACATGGAGTGAGGCCTGCACACGCATGTTAGCCTAGAGTCGCACCGCGTGCACGCCTAAAGTACTCCCTAACCCCACTTAAGTATAGTTGGCTGTAATTTCCGAACCATTTAAGATACAGCTACCAAATTCATAAGATAGCCGTCATCGCCAACAAGGAAAAAGAACATAGCGTCAAGTATGCCCTAAGCGCACGTATAAGCATAGTTGGCGTTAATTACCGAACCTTTTAAGATATGGTCACCAAATTCATAATGCAGGTATCACCACCGACAACAAAGAGGGCCGCTGGGTCAAGTATGCCCTAAGCACATTTATAAGCATAGTTAGCTGTAATTTCTGAACCATTAAAGATATAGTGACTACATTCATAACATAGACATCGCCCCCGAACATGAACAGGGTTGCAGCGTCAAGCATGCTATAAGCCCACTCGTAAGCATAGTTACCCATCATTTCACAACCACCGTAGCTATAAGAATCAAATTCATATCACAAACATGCCCTCTGATGAAGAACAGGTTGGTAGACTGAAGTAAACTAAAGGTGTCTTATAAGCATAGTCGACCTACATTTCCCATCCACCGAAGTTGTAGTCGGCAAAATCATAACATATTCATCACTGCCGACAACGAAAAGGACCGTATTGTCAAGAACATCCTAAGCACTCACACAGGCATAGTTGACTACCATTTTCCACCTACCAGAGCTATAGTCACCAATTTCATAACATTGATATCACTTCGACAATGAAAAGGACCGCAGGATCAAGTGAATCTTAGGCCTTTGTATATGCATAGTTTGCTACCATTTCCCACCCACAGAAGCGAAAGTCACCAAATTCATATCACACTGATCACTTCCGACTGCAATCAAGGAGATATGGGCAAGAAGGCCTTAAGCCCTGTTACAAACATAGTTGGTCACCATTTTCAAACCTTTGAATTTCGGGAACATGTAACAACCATCCACGCATGTAAATAAAATAAAGGTATACATACAGGCGCTTCGCAAAGTTACCATTGCATTTAGGAGTGTTGGGTCTGAAGTAGCACACACATTTGCATCGGCCTCCATGCACTCATCAATACCCACCACTGCCCTTGTCGTCTGCTACTGCAGGTGTCTACGAACTTGGATCCACCTCAGCGACAGCTGGCCTCCCTTCGCCTGTCGACATCCAGACTCTATATATAAATGTGAAAATATATTCATTAATAAAAGTCAGCATGGGTAAATAAAAACACACAGCTATATGCAAAAACTAAGATACACACAATTGTTCTGCATGCATGACGTACATAGTAATGGGTAGCAGTAAAAACATGTATGGTAAAATAAACGAAAACCAT
>NQII01008423.1:47868-70439 GCA_002778355.1 Clitarchus hookeri | reverse complement strand
TTAAATGTTGTCTCCCTTTCATTCTTTTCTCTTAGAATTTCTTCACCTACTTCTTCTATACCTGAATGTTTCATGAATTAAAAAAAAAAAATTTACATCCAGTATCCTTAATTAGGAAATTTCTTTAGTTCATATATTCTGTTTTCTGTAGCAAATATGAGACATATTAAAAGTTTATTTCAGTTATTTATTTCTTAGGTGCTTGTTTTTTTACTCAAATACAATACTTCGAAAACTAAAATACGTAAAATAAAAGTGGGCCTATGTTTTTTTGTAAAAAAATACCCCAACATTGCACAAAATCCGTGAACGATAATAAGCGATATGTCTAATTGGAACGTGCATAATTCATCAGTTCATTTACGTCCGGATGAGGGACACCCATTAAAATATATCCCATCCCATCTTGCATAAAAATCCATGAAATGAGAATTACATTTATTGATCACTTGTTGGTAATGATCAATGTAGTTTCCAATGCCACAGTTCTCAAGAGGCTTCATAATTACCATTAGCTCGTTGATGGAGAAGAAAATTAGCAGGACTTCTTTTCTGGAAACCCTAGAGCCTTGCAATCGTACGTGTACAACTATAAAAGTAAAAACGAATTAAATAAAGAATTAGGAATTCTCGTATCAAAAAATGGCCAAAATAAATACTGAATAAGTCCCAGAACTGCAAAAAAATTTCTGGTAGTCATTTCTGCCTCTAATCAGCTAAAATCATGATTCTAAATAAGAACTAATATGGCCGAAGATGAAGATAAAAAAACAAATACATAAGTAGTTGTGTAGTTAGTTTTAAAAGTAAAACTACTGACGTGGATTTATATATACATATATATATATATATATATTTATTTATTTATAACGCTGGTCATAATTAATTCTGAAATTTTAATTGTTCTTAGACAGTTAGAGGATATTTTCTAATGTTACAAATTATAAAAGGGGATCAAGAAGGTGCAAGTTGTTTGTGAATCCACACTTAAGTTCATAGACCGTCTAAGTTTCACAAAAGACAAGAGTATGAAATATAATACTTATAATTTTTTCACTCTACTAAACGTATATTTTCCCCGTGCGATTTTTTTTGTTTATTTAAAAATTTGCGGACAGGCTTCATTTTCGTTTCGTTGAATTAATTTTGCGTGGAAATCCCGCATACAGCAATTAGCGATCGTAAATAAATTGTATGTGGAAGCGATTGTAATGAAAACGACGTCCCGGGCGGTTCGTTTGTGGTTGCGTTTTACGCTCATTTTCAACAAATGAAGGCTAAATTGATTAATTTCCAGTAAAGGTCTATGCCGTTATTTTATTAGAGTTTACTGCTTTTATTTTTTCCTTTGCCGAGCAACCGTACATTATCATTTTCGCGAAACGAACATTCATATTTAAATAATTTACTGTTTCCTTTATTGAAAAAAATAATGGCAAAACGATAATCAAAGTTTAACAAGAATTTAGGTTTTTTTAACTGGAAAACTATTCAATTCGAATGTCAGAATATACTTATATTACGTAAGAAATTATCAGGCAAACATAATTGGTCGGCGTAAAACCATAGTGAACGAAACACCATTTTGAAAACATTAGATCATTAGTTTCCCTGAGTTTGCTTTACGCTCTACACATATAGCTAAAACAAAGTGGTTTATCCTGCTAAACATTACGAATAGTGAAAAATTCACTTTCGTAGTTTTGAATTTAGCAATGGTCTGAGCAAGATAAGTGAATTACTTACGGAGCTAAATCGAGACAGAAATCAAGATGGCTTGTGTTTCGCGTGACAAAAGTGGTAGTGAATCAGTAAGTTTACACATATTTCGGTTTCTGTAAGTGAAGAACATGTCTGTATAGAGCATCTAATGTTAAGTGGACTCATTTTATAAGATCAGAATTTAAGTCGTTATTCAAAATCACTTAGTGCATTGATAGGGCGGAATGTATATTTAGTACCAGGCAAAGTAAACTTACTGCAGATTTAATTTTGTCGACTATTGCACAGTGTAATCAAGATGTGTAATATCTTCTGAAGAAACTTTATCAGGCCATTATAGCATTGCTATGCATAGTCCGCCTCCTTCTTGGTTCACTATGGTTGGATATAGCAATGGCAAATCTTGTGGTGTCTATTTACTATCCTCCAAAATACCTGCCATTGTTATAAATGAGAATACAATTAGGGAGAAAATAAGTGTTTTGATAATGCCTAGTAAGAAATAGTTCTCACGCAAAATTTATTCCCTTGGTGTAATTTTCTAGTCTTGGTTAACCTTTGTTTGCATGAAGCAGAGTAATAGCCTGAAAGTAAAGCTTTGGCAGGACTTCACAAAAGTTGTAAATGACCATGAATGTACTATATAAATTTTGAAAGTCAAATGCAAACACAGTTTAACGGGGAAATAAAATGAAAATGTACAAGTTTCCAACTTTGAGGAAAATATTGGATCTACTGTTGTAACCAACGATGGATGCAAGGTTTGGCATGTGGTTCTGTCATATCAGGTACACCTTTACTAACCTTCACTAGGTTGAAAAGTTCATTGCAGTTCTATCGGGCTTTAGCTTCACGTATGGCTTAGCGCAAGAATATTAAAGATTTCGGTAACTGTTGACATTGCGTTCCAAATCAATTTTGTATAGGCGTAAAGTTGAAATAATAAGTCTTATCATGAGTGGGCCACGAAAATCATTGGCAGCGTTAGCCAGATACTAACGGCCACTAACGTCTCAAACTGAATAATGTACTATTGATACGATATGTGTGGTGAGATAGAGGAGCGAGGCAAAGGATACGTAAAGTGAAGCGCCTTCAACAGATTCCCACAGGAAAACCAACAACACAAACGCACCACATTCGTGTGTACTCATTTTAATAATATTTTGCTTTAGAACTATTTCTTACTAGGCATTTGAAACAAACCTATTTTCTAATTTTTTTGGTTCATATTAATAAGACATGACATATTATAATTGATTGATAAAATATAAGTAAACTTTAAATAAAATTGAAAATATGATAATTTTACTTTAACAGATGAATAAAACGCTTGCGACACGTGACATACTTAGCAAAATACCAAACATATCATACATGGGGTGATTTTTAAAAGGTGTAAAAGGTTGAAATTCTAAGTACTGTTACCGAGTCATCTATCGGTAAAAAGTATTTGATCAAAATTTTGTGATGCAGGTTTGCCGCTAAAAATGCGCTGAAAGAGTAAGCGATTTAAAGTGATTCCCAGAAAAAGGTTTGATTTGAAGGTGAGGTGGAGGGTCGTAACATAGCACGGCTTATTTCGTTCATTTTATCAGATAGTATCCTTCCCAGATTTTGCCACCTGCCAAACGTCAGGATTTGTAACTGAAATTTTAAATAACACGTGCATTTAGTAACTGGTAGCCGGTTTAATACGTGTGACATTTACGAACTGAGACTAATCATGATCATGTATACCTGCACATTAAACGGGATGCGAACACGCAAACCTTCAACACGTTGGTCAACTCTCATATAAGTTGCGAATGTAAGCAGGTTTCGAAATGCACAGTGGCTAAGCGATCTGCTCGTACGATGTTAAATATTGAACGCTGTAGGAGTTACCTTTTTCCAAAATGGCAATGTCGGATGGCTGAATGTCGATCGCCGTATCCAGAATGGCGGGCATCAACGGCAGTTCGACTCCCTCAGATACGACGAGGATCACGATACGAGAATATCCAGGCGGGCTGAATCGAACGTATTACCCCCACTCCACTTTCACGTCACTGGTGGACCATCGGGTCGGACGGTCAAGGCGTGGGTAGCCGTCAATTAAGCCCGACCTACACGACGCTAAATCCGTCACTGTTTCATATACGCTGTCTAATATAGAGCATTCGCTGTTCATTGAAACCATTTTAAACACATAACTGGTTTACTCTTTCTGACGAAGCTGCCGCAGTGCTAACACGCTTAACACGAATGGAAGAAGACCCAAGCTCAATTCCCGACCCGTTCGCTCTTATTATTTTCGGTTATCATTATTTTCTGAAATCACTCCAGGCGAATTCTTGCATGGTTCCTTAACATAGGCTATAAATGCTTTCCCCCTAAACACTTATTGTTCGTGTTACTGGTTCAGATTTTTACTATCTCGCTCTTACATAAAATGATTTTCCCTCCATTTTTTTATGCGTTCACTTATTTTTTTTTTTACATTTTGCTGCATTATAATTTTTTTTTTTTGTAAAATTTTATATAATGTATGCGTTTGTTGTTTTTCATCCTTTAATAGATTTTTTCCAATAAATATTGTTTTAAATTTTCTTAATTATTTTTCATATTTTAATGTTGTTTCAATGATTCACTTTTTATTCGTATTCATAGAGTTTTATATATTTGCGTTGTCCATCGAAACGCAGCACCATAACTTATCCGATCGCCGGACTGTAAAATAAACCTGACTGACGAAACATTCAACCTCTTGATCCGCTAGAGTATACCTGAATTTACACATAGTCTTGGCGTAGAGGTGGGCTGCTTTGGCATGATGAGCATGGCTAACTTTGGGGATGTGACTCAACATGCGTTGGACGGAGTAGAGATGGAGATTCCAAACGCCTTGTATTCCCGCTCTCACGAAATCAAGCAATGATTAAAATTTGCCGGAAATAGAGTTTGGACGTGACAACCGGTGAAAAATCCTTGTTGCTGACAAAACTCCAGAATCAAATGGGCAATAGCTGTCTGTGAAAGCGAATGAGCTCGCAATGCCCTTGCATAAGCATGCTCATTCAACCATGTGTACGGCTGCATTCTTGGCGAATACCGCTTCCCACGTTTCTTCCATCCCACTGCCACCCATGAATTTTGGCGACTGCACCCATGTGACTCATAAGAAGGTGAAATCTTCCTAACATCACGATTAATGAAGAAAGCACATCGGATTCATCAGCCTGCGATGATATATCCATGACTTTAATAAAAAGCATCTGTTCGAACGTCACAATGCACTTTTGTTTACCTGCATTTTTCAACTGCCCAAACGAAGGTAGGTGTAAATTGACGTGGGGTAAGGGGGTTAGGATTGACGAAAGGCAACGGTATCACTGCTGATTTCTAATATTATGTTCATCCCGCGGCCATCTTCACGAGAGAACTCCATTCCGTATAAGGTTCTACAGTTAACTTGGGATCTGCGTTCCAAATCCAGTCGTACGTCGTTCCATTTCGAACGTTCGTCGGGTAGCTGTTTCAAAGAGAGGACGTCTGTTACTACGAGGCTCTTGAGTCCATCGTTCTTGGGATGGTCGTGAGTGATGATTGGGTGCTTTCAAACAACAAACAACAGTTGCCTTCGATTGAATATTCGGCCATGCAACGCGAATACTCTTCTGAACCGCTGAAGCAGGCTCACGCACTGCACCACCCCCATCACATATGTTCAGTGTGTTTATCCACAGCTCGAGTTTTATGGTCTGCATTATCGAAGAAAGTTTGCACAAATCCATTTTCGTAAACTTTAGTTGAGTTATTCAGTGTCACGGAAGCTTCACAGTTGCATGTCTTTCCGTAGGAAGCTGCGCAGCCCAAATTATGCACAAGGTAGATTCGATTTCTTGACCGAAAAGTCTATGAAAGAACACTCCAAAGCCCACCTACACAGCTGAGGCCCGAAAACGTGGACGCACCGACGAGATGATACAGTGCACAACGTTCAACACCTTTTGTTTGCAAGCTAAATCTTTGACTGGCGTCATTAAAACAGAAAGCAGATGAGTTAGTAGCACTCCTATTTTATTTTCTCCATCTTTCGAGATTTCTTCGGAGGTTGGGTATGCGAGCAATCAAAACCTTTAGATCTTATCTCTTCTTGCAGAATAGCGATGGCCACTTCAAGAATCCTCTTCTTTTCCTCTACAGTATCTTGTTCGGTCGGTGTACCTATTGTCCGTTAAAATTCGCGAGAAAAGAGGTCTAAAGGGAACAATTGTCCCGAAAGATTTCATGCTGGCTGACAAAACTACTGTCTAACCATAAGGAGATGATAAGAGCTCCCTCAGACGCTTCACGCTATACAACTTGTTTCTCTAGGTACTGAAATTCAAGGTAATTTTCATAGAGTCAGAGAACAGGTACTGGCAGTCATCGTTGGCATTCAGGAAGTTGCACAGTTGTTTAAAAGCCTCTAACTTAGACTCGTTAACAGGTATTCTGAGCACATTTTCAGACTGCTTGCCTTGCATACTTGAAAAAAAAACCGTTATCGTGTATCACATTTTTTTAACGGTACTGCACTTCTGCAGCAACGAGATCGCATTCGCCATTGATACGATTTCTCCCTACTCGTCTCACCTCTTTGTGCACGCTACCCGAGTACTTGCAATTTTCGTAACACAGTCTACGTGGCACATTCTAGGGGATCGCTCTGGGTGCTCCTTGAATCATTCTTTGTCATATTTGTTTCCGCAACACAGACCGCACATTTTAAAATAAAATAATGGAAGGTTGCATATGAGAAGAAGTTTTAATGCGCTGCTTGTGTCTGCCGCCAATGGAGGCACTGAAACTTGTTCTCAATGGCAGGTATAGTTATTTCTGCACTGAATATGCACTCGCACCTGACTGACATCCTTAATTTTTTCAGTAACTCCGCCTTTTCGCTTTGAACAAACATTTCTCAACGTCTTCAGCCCTCTTGTCAAATTAACACTTTCACGTTCACCAATCCCTTTACCGCACAATATGTGTGCTCCTTCAATTTTCTTCCCAGATTTCCAGCAACTACACTCGTAAAGAAATAAAAATTTNCCTAAAACATCTAATCATTATTTCCACCACCACCGACAAAGAAACAAAAATTTGAAAGAATTGTATAGAAAACCCGAAAAAACACGAAAATATGCTTACACACAACAAGAAAAGTAAGTACCGTAGATAAATTATTTTCGTGTGTTCCCAGTGTCCAATTTTTGGCGATTTTTCTGTGGAAGTACATAAGGCCACACAAACATTTTTCAAAAGAAACTAGCTTTCTTATAGTTTTTTTTTTTCCACCTTCAGCCAAACTTTAGGCCTAATTTGCATTACTAGTTTTGTTTTCACCCGATAGTTTCGGCAGGAGGTAAGTACAGTAGTTGGTTGCGCACAGCGGGTTGCAGTAGCTCCAGGCGAGGCCGGCGTCAGTCATCCTGTCGAGCCCCAGCGAGGACAAGCGCTCGCATCAATAATGTCGCCGTCAGTCGGCGACGGATTAGCGAGCGCGCCAGTCACGCCGTTTACGCGCGCGGTGACTGACACGCCCTGGACGTCACTCAGGTACGTCAATTGTAGTTCGGGATTCTCCGCACACAGTCCCGAGTGCTCGCCTGTGTCACGGGGAATGGATCAGGTAAGACTGGACTCACAACAGTCCCTCCCATCCGTCAGTCGTATGTTACCAGCGCCTCTGAATACATTCCTTAGACGTGAATACGCACTTTGAAATATAACGCAAGGCGGTAGTGGATTTTTAATTTTTTTACTTTGCTAATATATTTAAAAAATTATAACTTGCAAAACAAATAAAGAGTAAATTCTTATAACGCAAAAAAGAAAATTATTTCTCCAAATAGTTTTATTCTAGAAAATGTATTTACAACCAGATTACATGTTCAACTAAAGAAAGATCGCGGTGTTAAGTTGTCACACAGAAATGTTGCCGTACAGAAGGATCGACGGATGACGGATTGTTGTGAATCGTATTCAGCTGAAAGACGAAAACGAGAGACGGATGACTGCCGGATGGACGGACGACCGACGGATGCGACGAATTAAATGTGAGTCCAGACTTACGTCACGGGAGCCGGGGCGTGATTCTCGTTCTTTTAACGCAGCTAGGGTGCTGGCCTCACGGCAAGGTAGAGATGGGTTCGATTCCCGGCGGGGTCGCTTCCAGATTTTCACACGTGGTAATTACGCCGGATGATGTCGTTGTTCGGCGGGTTTTCTCCGGGATATCCCGCTTCCCTCGTTCTTGCATTCCGGTGCTGCTACATTTTTACCTAATTTCAACCTTTTCGGCTCTGAAAACCTCGTTGTTAAGAGCCGCATAAATCATTCTACTCCACTCCACTTACGCATTTTCCCGTTTGTCGATAGCACAATAACGCCAGCATCGCTAGCGAGACGTTATGGAGTTTAGTGTGTTCTGATTGGCAGGTGAGCACTGCACTTCATACCATGCCAAACTTACACCCCGCTTATTGTTTGACGACGTAAATCAACTCACGATAAGTGAAAAAGAGGATAATAAAATTGCCACTGGTCACCAGAGAATTCGTTGTTTCATAAGACAGGATGAGTATAAAATAATATCCCAAATTTGAAGGTCTATAATATCGAAACCAAGAAACCTACAACCTTGATTCACCAATCAAATAAACCGTGAAAACGTGAAGTTTGTTTACCGTACATTCATAAATGCTCAATGTGACCACCACGAGCGGCCCGAACGACATCTACGCGATAATCAAACTCGTTCTACGCTCTTGTCAGCATGTCCGGTGTTACAGTTTGGATGGCGTTCGTAACTCTCGGTTTGAAGTGGTGAGGGGGTAGCGAGTTCGCACTCAACACGTCAATGTGAAGGAGACGGTCTGATGCTTCCTTAATGGTGCGCCACCTCATTTGCACCTAGCTGTTCGCGGATACCTGAGCGAGACGTTGCCGCAACGCTGGATTGGTCGATCAGCAGCTGGTGACCAGGCTCTTCATCACTGGCCCCATAGAAGCCCGGATCTTACACAGTTCGATTTTTTTTGCGGGGGTACATAAATAGGATATAAAGAGAATATAAATGATATAAAGTGTTTCGTCCGCCATTGCCAGCTAACATTGACGACCTCAAAACGAGAATTACGGACGCCATCCAAACCGTAACACCGGACATGCTGAGAAAAGTGTGGAACGCGTTTGATTATCGCGTAGATGTCGTTCGGGCCGCTCGTGGTGGCCACATTAAACATTTATGAATGTATGGTCAACAAACTTCGTGGTTCTAGGGTTCATTTTATTGGTCAATCAAGGTTGTAGATTATTTGGTTTTGATAGTACAGACCTTCAAAGTTGGGGTATTCTTTTATACTCATCCTATGGTATGTGATATTGATCAACTTGTAGACGTTACTAACTTTTCGAATAAAACCTATAAATATTACCCCAGGAATAACGTGTTTGGTTCTTTCGTTAATATGTAATTTATCACAAGCTTTTTTGTATTTCTATTAACAATAAATGATGTTTTTATTTTTTGGTTAAATTTAGCTTTAACTGATATTTTATTTACAAATTTATTTCATTGGTAAATAATGTGAACAAAACATGTCAGAAGATATAAGTGTTGGTAATACCTAGAAATAAATCATTCTTATGGAAAATATTATTACTTTGAAGTCACGCGAATGTGGTGCGTTGCCCCTCTGGTGTAATTTTCTAGACTCTCTTAAGCTTTGTTTGCATGAGACGGAGGAATATCCTGGATGTATAACTTTAGCGGGACATCAGAAAAGTATGAATTAACCGTGCATTGAGTGTCAAGAAATGTTTGTATATTATTGATTTGTAGTCCTCTATGTATTTTTTAAATTGAATTTGGCTTAGCATGCGTTAAAATGAATTCAGACATGACTGACTTCGTCACCCTTGTTAAATGATCTTTAAATGTTTTCGTTTCTTTTGTTTCTATGGCAAAAAAAACTGTAGAACTCCAATTTTTACATGCCATGGCGCAAATCTATGTTGTGTAAATTTTTTATGCCACCAAAGGGTATTTGCAAGTAATGTCTACAAATAGAATGGCAGTTCGTACAAATTAATAATAATGTAATATTTCTCACCAGCGCTCTTAATGTCGCAAGAGTATTCGTTTTCGTAATTGACTAAGGTAGAGGGAACAATAACGATTGCGGGTAATTTTGATAACTGAAGCGACAAGTTGGCTGTCCTGCCGCGCATTCGTCTTTCGGTAAATAGTTGACAGCCGTTTTAACAGGAATGCGTGTATGAACTACGCCGACTGTGTTTCAGTGATACGTGGTGGAGAATTTCACATACCCCGTAATGTTTGGAAATTACTTCATATTTCTAATACAACCGAGCATTTTAAGGGGGATGGTGGGAGTGTTCGCTTGAGATATTTCGAGAAAACAATGACTCAAAATGAACTGCGCGTCGAAATGGACTTATGCTGTAGCAGCTTCTATAGTCCATTCACGATTACTTCCCACTTTTATGAAACCCTGCTGAAGTTCCACTTTCAGAATTTTCCTCCGCCTCATGCAAATAAAACTTAACATAGTCTAGAAAATTACAGCAAAGGGACAACTCACCGCATTCGTGCGCACTCAGTGTAATAATATTTTGCATAAAAAAATATTTATAACCAGGCCAGGCATTCCCAACAAACCTTATTTCTTACTGTTAAACTCATATGAATTAAAAATTAAAAATTACAATTTATATTTGGGTTAAATATCAGCCAAATTTCAATTTAACCAAAAGTTAGGTACATTTATGTTAACACATGTGTAAAACGCTTCTGATTTATTACATATTTAGGAAACGATGCGCGTAGCTCCTTTAATAATCGCTTTTGTAAAAAGTTGTACAAGACATTTTCGTAAGGGAATAACATGCCGGAGTTTGTCGGTTTTGTAATAAAATACCTTCTATAATGCAAATAAAATGTGGCAATTTATTTGCTACACTAATTTCTTTGTTGCTGTCAAATTACGTCGAATTTGCCCCCATATATGACGCATCAGTTGGAGTTCGTGCAGGACTTTTGTCAAGTACTTAAGCTTGTTTAGTTCATAAGTGGTTTGTTATATTTAAAATATTCCTTTTCAGAGTAAAACTGAGACCTTGCGATTCACTTATAATCAGCAAATTCGCCCGGAATATCTTGTTTTGCTCCTTTTATTTGCTAATCTTTCAAATATGCCAGGATTATTCAATGGGAGAGTGATTCGCCCAAAAATTCTATGTTAAAATATATTTTGTTGAGTTTGGATGTTACAGAATAAACATGAAGGGTGATACGGCTCTTATAATTATATTTACTTCATTTGTGTAGAGTCTGACTGGTATAAACAGTTTTCTAATGAGTGTATCATGCAGTAATCGATATAGATAAGCAGTTTTTATAAATTTTATGCTATGGTTAATTTAACAACCAAAATCATTGGCAACGTGCCCATTACTTTACCCTATTCGCTCGCGTCAAGTTATCAATTCAAGTGCGTCTATTTGTTGTTAGAATGTTTAACTTCTGCTTTCCTGGGATTGTTTCATTAGAAGAATGAATAGGAAGACGTTAAATTGTTGCGAATGCCATACTTGATTGACGGGGACGCCATACGGCACTTATAAACAGAGGGAATCGATATGCTGACAAATCGTCAGACGAGGGAAAGACCATTTGTCATTCCAACGGTTCATTACGTCTTTGACGTTGGTGAACTATTTTAGCAGCAACATCATTAGAGCGCAACTTTCAACTCTCTCTAAATAACTCTAGTATAACCCGAACAACTTAACTTTGAACCGCCTGAGGGGAAGGTTCCCTTCTCCTCCGGTAGCAACGGAACGAGAGCTCGTATGAGAGGGGTGGGGACAGTGTACGCATATTGACGCAACACAACTGCACACAATATTGTTCTCCCAGCAAGCACAACCTGTCGACAGACTTTCGGCAACTTGTCGGCCCGATACCAGTATTGTCAGCCCAATCCCGTCATAAGATATTGTGCCAGCATCGGCTGCAAAAGTTAGAGCGACAAGCTTTTACTGACTCGATTCTGGCCCGTGTTTTTCGCGTTTTTTGTTAAAGGACTTCACGTAAAACGGCAACAGGTCAAACAAAGTACGTTTAACACTACTGCTTACAACATATAATAATGTTAAAGTTACATAGTTTACTTAGGTCACAGGTGTTGTTACTGTAGTTTCACATCCGCAGAATAACCTAACTGACGGAATTTATACATTTTAAATGTGTTTAGCTGACCTAGTTTTTGGATCTGGCCAGTATTTGCTGACTATTTATGCTGCATGAATTTAGGTTTCGTCAACATTAATATCTGGTCACCATGCAACACCGTATGTTTCTCTTCATTAAAATACGCTTGTTGTTATTGCATTTTTTAAATAAAGAAACTTGATTTTTTTTTCTCCAGTTTTTCTCAGCGTTTCTATATGTCAACTAAAATATTAATTTTTCCTACCGTCTTACGTTTATTTTCCCGGCAGTACTTAATTCACTTCTACTTGCAATTTTCATATATTTTCTTACTTTGCAAATGGTAGCCACAGACTTCTCTGTTGAAGCTTATGCTTGTTTTGTAGCATTTTCTATCGGATACGTATGTCTTCCAGGCAGCTTTCCAGCATTTAACAACTTTACAACATTACCGATAATTTCACACCTTTCGCCACGAATGGTAGGCAGTTTCTTATTCGAAGATGCAATTTCCTGATCATTGCAAAATAGTACTTTAGGCGGAATCACTAATACAAAACGCTGCAGAGACACTCTCCCGTTTACTCGTCATAGAACATGTGACTAATTTTTTGTTTGCATGATCCACCGACTGTACGCGTTTGAAGCTGGTTACTTTCACCCCACTTCGACGCCTGTCTTTCTTTTCCAGGAAAAATGCACTCCTACATTCTTTCGAGATATAGTGTTAATGTGGTGCCCTAATAATTATCCGGACGCTCATAAATAAAACTCTGTCATATACAAAACTTTGATTATATTATACACATGTTGCTAGAGTCAAGATATCTAAGTAAATTTGTTAAGCATTTGGTTCCCAGTTAATGTGCATGTAAAATAATCAGTAACAACAATATAATTAATACAGGATATTGATTTTTAAAATATATGTTTTAAAGTACATTACAATTATATTCATTAAAATTAGAGATTTAATCTTAATAATCAGAATTTAACATTTATTGCGTGTATAAATGTCCCCGATGAGAGTTTGAAGCAGAGTTACTGAGTGCATATTCGGACCTCGTCTAGATGAAGTATGACAGCTCAGAAATATTTTACTCAAAAAGTAGGTCTACCAAACCGTTCTTTCGTGGTTCCCGAAATTCAAGTGAATGAAATGAAAAAGATAATACGATTCTTAAAATGGATAAAGCAAGGCAATGAAGAATATACTTTGATGGGAACGAATCTGTATGTTGCCATAACAGAAAATGGTATACCATCTCTATAAGTTAATTGGTTTAGGGAACAGGAGCGAAAATATTGCATTTCCGCAAGTTCAGATACGTTTTGAAACTGTTTAACTTCCCAGCTCACAGGAAATGAAAATAAAAATTAAGACTTTGGTGTTGNCTCACAGGAAACGAAAATAAAAATTAAGACTTTGGTGTTGCGCATAATTGCGGCACTCAAAGTTTCAAAAACGACGTTTTTACGTAAGGCAAAATATTATCACATATAGAAGGAAGCTTTCAGTGTGCTTTTAACCATGTAAATCTTCGTCCACGCAGCTCAAACAGCATGGAAATTGCAGACCGGGATATAAATATCTTCGCGAAAGTATCACTCTAAGATATTACACCTGCCGAAGTTTAGAATAAATAGGGAAAAAATGAGGGAAAAATAATGTAAAGGATAATTTTAAATAAACACATACCAAAATTTATAACAACATAGAAGTTTCGCGAAAAAAACAGTTGCTTACCAAAGTAAAGCTTTTATGAGAAACATCGGTTCTTGTGAAGAGCATTGACACACTGCATTTCTGAAAGCAACTCCTAACCCCTAAAACAGAACAAAATATGTTGAAAGATATGCTTGTATTATTATATTTTTCTCGTAAGTGTGAGCTAATTTACACATTGTCACTGTCCAACACCGCTTTACATTAATTCAGCATGTTGTGAATCGTCGGTAAAAAATGATAAACCAGGTAAAAGACCTGCAAACACATTTTAATAAATGAAAATATTTCGGAGAGGAGGAGAACATTGGGAATCCACTGAAATGGTAGACATTATAACAGAGCAATTGTGTTTCATGGTAACCAGTGATTTACAGTGAATTAGATTCCTTTTAGGCTCTGATATACAACTTCAGTTATTTGCAAAATGTTGGCATGTGAAAGAGTGCATTTTCCTCATCTTACCTTTCACCGAAATAGAAGCCATTGATCCGATATTCGTAACTGCTCTTCGTTCTATACCAATTGCTTGATTAATATTATGTTGCCTTTGCTAAGGCGTGTGTCAAATCAGCGTGTAGTGGTAAAAGCCTATCCCTGTTGTTGAATAAGGGTAAATCACTATTTACTCCTTACATGTTCCGGAAAACGTTGACCTTAGACATAGTATGTAATGACAATACCAGCCAAAAAAACTATGTGAATCCACAACTCCCTCACTATATTATGTAAAATCATAGTTTACTCTTTTTGAAACACGTAATTAAATTTAACTCAATTTTTTTTAATTAAAGCAAAATGAGCTGCCAGTAGCTAGTTAGTTCGTTCTAATACATGTTTATAAAAAAGTTTCTTTATATTAAAATAATTTTTACAATACCGATATCTTAAAGTAGGTCATGCCGTTTTGTGCTTTTATCAGTGTGGAAAGGGAACTATAAATGAATATTTTTGTGTCACAAAGACAACAAGTTATGAATTTTAATTGTGAATGTGGGAAAATTATGTATCGTATTATTTTGATTTCTTGACACATTATCCCAAAGGATTGTCATATAAGTTATAAAGTAATAAATTTTCATCTTCAGTTGTTTTTCTGCTATCGTAAAGAAAATCAGTGGACCAATCTTAGTTCCTGAGTATTTTAGTCAAATTGCAGATCTAAATGGACGTGAGCAATAATATATTCATCAATCATTTGCAGTTGCTTAATTAAGTACTACACACGTGTTACCGAGCGAGGTTGTACAGTCATAACATACAGAACACGAGAGAACACAGGCTCGATCCCGATCCTGTTTTCATTATTTAATTTCCCCTCATATCCTGAAATCGCTCTGAACTAATTCTGTAATGGTTCCTTGATGCATACCGTGGATATCTATTCCCAGCTCGTGATGTTCTTTCCAGTTCCATCTGTAATATCCAGTTCTTTCCGGTTCCGCCTATAATATCCAGTTCTTTCCGGTTCCGTCCGTAATATCCAGTTCTTTCCGGTTCTGTCTATAACATCCAGTGCCGTCCGGTTTCGTTTGTAATATCTAGTTTTTTCTGGATATCCATTTATTTCCGGTTCCGTCTGTACTAAAAACTATAAAAATGACTATAACACTGCTATATTTTCTTTCTAAAAGCTCTTTGCGTTTTCAGTAACTAACGATGCATGTAACCTATAAACAGTCTTAATTTAAAAAAAAAAATATCAGCACCACAGAATTTATACACTTTTATTTCGAGTTCAAGAAGTGCATGTGTGCGCCACATCACATACACACTATACATCCATTTGCAGACAGAAACGAACTTATATGCACATAACCATATTCTCGCAGTACAAGATTACATTCTGTATCACGGTTTACTACGCAGCTACATCATTTAATCCTGTTTTTGTATTGTTTACGATATATATATATTATTAGCTAATCATTAATACATAGGCCAGCAGTTTTAGACTGACTATAATAATTTTGGACATTGGCTATCGATAAATAATACGGCGGCGTTGATCTCACTGAGAAAAATTCAAATTTATAGCAAGTGTAGACTTAAAAATTATTATTTAACAGTTAATTTTTTTTTTTTATTTTTTGTTATTAAGTGCGCTATTATTGTTAAAACCACTATTTTTTAATTAGTACCAAGCATACACTACCAATCTAGAACCGAGTTTGATGCTAAATTGAGGAATTAACTGCGAGGTATATGACGTCGTACAACAGAAATGCGGCGTAGTTCAAGCTCATTGTAGAAAATTCTGTCTGCTTAACCGTCGAAGACCTCTTGCAATTTCCAGATAACAGTTCATAACACTGTTCGCCAATGAAATGTAAGCATTTCTCCACAACAAGAAAATAATAGTTAAAATTTTCAATTATTCTTTTCAAAAGTAAGACTACATTTACACACCTATGGTTGTTTGGTTTGAACTGCATGCTAGCGAAAATATACACTATAAAATTCAAATTATTAAAACTACCCCAAATCAGCAAATTTGGCTGCAGATCAATTTAAAGAGCTCCACTTGAATCAGTTAAATTCTTTTTATCCCTTCAGTTGTTGGTATTTTATGATGAAACGGTGATTTCTATTGATTCCTAGTGAATTGCACTTACCTGCAATATAATTTAAGTGCATTCTACTGCTTCGCCAGTTAATAACAGATCATTTACTAATGGATCAGTTAAATTATTCTACTAAATTAAGTCACTTATTAAAATTTTTTAGTGTTTGCAGTATATTTATTTAATTTCTTACTTATGAACGAGTGAAGTGAACAAACCATTTTGCATATTAATTCATTTTCTAAAGTCCATTCTCTCACGACCTCCATGCTAAGAGCCGCACAAATATGTACACTCTTAAGAGCATGCGTTCTGCTAATACAAGAAAGAGACATACGCAGTCTTAATTAAACGCAGAAAAATGATTACTGACGGGATTTCGTAGACTGCACAGTTTCGATATAAAGAAAGCACACACACTATGAAAGCTGCAAAAGGGGGGATTTTCGTATGTCAGGTACTTGTCATGAAGGCATCTAGGAAATTAATGTATTCCCCCGGAGAACGAAATCCCCTCCCCCCTTCGGCTCTTAATTTCCTGATCCCCGGATTTGGCAAGGGATTTAGTAACAGAGTCGTAACTTAATGGTAATTTATTCCTCATTCGTTATTTCATTAAAAATGTCGTAGTGAAGCTGCGGCAAGCGATAAATCTCGGGATTAATCTCCCCGGGCCTTGGCGAGTTGATGAGGAACGAGGAGGGGGGAGCAGGGGTCAAGCCCTCGCGAAGCGCCGGGGTGGTAGAAACTTTCCGGGTTAAATGAGAACGACCCTGAGGTGTGTTTTCGCAGCGAGGGAAAAAAATTCCTCCCCCTTTCGCTCGTGTAACAGGGGCGACCGAGTGTGAAATCGCCCGCGCGATAAAAAGGCAGGGGGAATAAGAAAGAAAAAAAATCAGCCGTTTAACGTCGAGGATTTCGGAAGTTATTATCCGTGTGGAGCCGGCGGTGTTCGATAGTCGAGAGCCTGACTGATGGACCCGATTACTGACGACGCTCCAGCCGGAAGCGATAGGGCAACGGGATAAGGAGGGGAAAGAATATGTAACTCACGAGCATCGTAGCGGGGTATTCCAGATCGAAGTATCTACACACGAGATAAGATTCCTAAATCTGTCTCGTCGGCGTTGTTACGCAATTGATTTCACTTTTTTCGCTGTATCTATCTGGGCATTCTCTGCAACAACAATAATAATACACTGAGGCCAGTGTCGTATGGTTATCAAGTGCACTATTCCACATATAAGCACACGTAGGCATTATCATATTCTAAAAAATAAAAATGGAAATATTTTAGTGAAACACTTTGAAAAATCGCCCTTTATTTTATGCCATATATCATAATTGAAACTGTTCGAGACTTGTAGTAAATAAACCACTGGTTTTAAAGATTGTTTATTTAATTTTTAAAAAATCCGTATTATATCACAAACATTGGACAGTCATGATCAATACACAGCCTGATTCAAAACTAATTTTGTGCAAGTATCTTTACTCGAAAATGTATGAATGAAAAATTTTTTCACGTAATTGCCTATCATCATGCTATTCTCAGTATATAGAGAACTGAATTTTTTTTACAGAAACTAAAAACAATCACTATATTTGTAAAAATATGTTCCAAGATATGTGTTCTTTTAAATAAACTATGAATGTAATCAATTTTAATAAAAACGTCAAAATAGATTAGAAACCAGTACTTCTAAAATATGTTAACAAAATAGTACATAACTGTAGCAATAGTAACATGTTTAGGCTGGTGCCATTGATTGTTGAAATCTTTAAAATGGCAATAACTTAACGAAGAAAAAAAAACCTTACCAAAATATGCATGGTCGTTATCAGGTTCACCAGTTCATGTTTTGAGCCGTCCTACATATCATTAGCGAATGTGACGCTATATTTTATATATTAATAATGCACTTAATAAGTTATATATAATATATTATTGTGTTAAAATAAGTTATGTATAATTTTTAATGTAATCCAGATTTATTAATTAAATAATGTCATATCTAAGAAAAATATTAATGTATGTAAACACCTAATTATTTTCATGAATAAGTTTACATATTTTTCTGTATTTTATGTCAAACTACTACCAATCATTCCATTCACGAAAATAAATGTTGTAATATTGTAGTTTGTGAATTATTTAAACTATAATTTCGAGAGAGTAGTATTCTACTTTTCACCCGAATGTCAACTGGATCTTGTTTATAGCCAAGTGCTACAGTGAAGGTGTGTAGGCGAACGTTTGGTAACGCTCACGCCCACTAACTACACCGGCATTTGTCGTGGAATGTGTTTCGATAGCAACGTACATAGTGGGACTCGTGGGTACTTGCGAATTCGGTCCATTACACGTGCTCATCTTGAACGTGTGGAGACTACCCAGCACGGCGCGACAGACAACGAGAAATTTAATCAGCGCATCACCGGCGCTCGTCTTCTCCCTCCTCACTCTCCTGATCACGTGACGTTTATTGTCAGCAAAATCAGCTGCCGGACAAACTCAACGAAAGGGTTAAAAAAAAACCACAACGCGTTTTTAAATGTTTCGTTTAACATTTGTGATTTCCTAAATAAAACTAGCGAATGTATTTTCATTCTATACTTAAAAGTCGTTTGAGTACAACTATATTCGTTTGATGTGCTACTAGTATATAAGTTAGTTAGTGTACTGGCTTGCTCCCAGAAAGTTGGCAGCCATGCCCTGCTACGTCCAGCGAACTTATGGTGTAACATAGTCGATTCGCGGTTTCTTCACACATTTCGAATCAAACATTTGAAAACTCACGCCGTGCATGGTGTGTTTGCTTCTTCACTAAATGTGCAATTTATTATAATATACCAATACTTCCTGTTAACGTAAAAAATATAATATTTTTGGTGAACTTGAACTTTTGCATATATTTTATGTATACAATATAATATTAATTTTGTTTTTCATGTGAATAAAGCAGGGCGAGAAAGAGGTGTGTAGGTAAAGCACAGCAAGAAATATTTACAATGAAAAATATAATTAAAGTGACTGCACACGAAATCGGTGCGCTGCTCTTTGCTGTAAAGTTCTATACTTTAAGCTCTGATAACATGAGGGGAACAATTTCCTATTAGTAGAACTTGAGGAGAGATTCAGAAAAGTTGAAAGTAACCGTGAATAGACCTACTTCTTTCAATTTTGGCGATTTAGTTATTTAATTTCAGTTACACTTTCTTATGGAAACATTGTTTTCGTACACAAACACATAGATTTCTTTATATATGAATAAGCAAACCCACAAATGAATTAATTCATTTATTACGGAAAAATTCTTTAAATTTAAAAGAAGATTGTTGAAAATAAATTTTTCTGTGGAGACTCAACTACAAAAACGTTTTGCTAGTGCTCACTAACGCGAGTCAGCCACGCTCGATCAGCCGAGAGTATTGTTCAAGCTCATTTAAGTTCCAACTATTATAAAGCCCTGCTAAAGTTCTACTTTTTAGATATTCCTCCGCCACTTGCAAACAAAGTTTAACCTAGTCTAGAAGATAACACCATAAGAACAACACACCGCATTCGTGCGCACAAAGTGTAATAATATTTTGCATACGAACTAGTTCTTTCTATGCATTACCAACACAACTTGTTTCCTTCTTTTTTTGTTCCTATTAATTGTAAATTAAATTTTGTAAATGAGTTACAAATTAATATTATTAATGAAATAACAACAGAAACATAAGAGTTCGTGATGAATGACATGTATAGGAAACAACCAAAAAATCTCACATGGTAGGATTTTCAAAGGGTTGATTCAAAAAGTGTGAAGATAACGCGAATAGACAACAGTATGGCAGCAGAACGTTGATATAACGCGAGCTGGTCGCATCGTGGTAAGTCTTTGCCACACCCTTCAACTTGCTGCCGTGTCACCGCTACGCCTCCCGGTTAACGGTGTAGCGGTGATTGGACGCATGTCGTATCCAATAATGCCTCCTGATGGCAATAGCGGTAACATTTTGGGTAACTCAAATGGATCGCTGGGGGATGACAGAATTCCGTACAAGTCCAGCACAGTGTCTAGCACTCGGCACTCCGATAGAACAAGCAGCGAGAGGCAGCAAGTGGATAATGATCAGACTTCCCACACTTCACTGATGAATGGCCATATTCCCCTTTCCATCGATGATGGTGATCAGATGCCATCTGCGTTGACCAATGGCCACATGCAGATGCCATTGAACAATAGCCACTCACCAAACTGTGGACCATCTTACCAAAGACGGAGACTCTCCATCATGAAGCGGGAGGAAGAGCGTCTGAAGATATTCCGGCGATGGCACATCCCCTTTACGAGCGGGCTGCTAGCAAGAAGGCCTCTTATCGGTGACGACAAGAAGATTTTCGCCAGTTCAACGACCTGTTGCCTAAACTCGAGGGACCTCCGCGGTGATGAGCCACACACACACATCGTTGTCCAATCGCTGCTGTCCAAATGAGCAAAGGGTTTCACCTCACACCACGAAACATGGGCTTCGTTGCTGCTTGCCTCGCAGTTTTCTTTTGACACAGAATTTTGCAAGGGATGCCATAATTTTTTACTGACTATTTAAATTTTATGAGGACTGGGCGAGGTGTCTTAACGGCAAACCTTCGAACTCTCATCCGGGAGGAACTGGGTAACAATCGTGGCCAGGCCAGTCTGACTTCGGACCCGAATGGTTTTCCGAGATCACTCGTGCCAAATTCTGGGATGATTCTTTTCTACAGGCCATATGTGATAATTTCCCCGCTCCCATCTGTCTTTGCACCTTGCTCCGTCTCTAATGACGTTGCGGTCGACGAAATGTTGAGCGTTACATTACTACCTACATTATCAAGTGAGATATAAGAAAGTTTCCGTACGCTCTGTATAAGCGAAGCACCTGACGATTGTAAAGCTATCGTCGAGAACTCCTGTCTATAAATATCAAGTCGTACATTTTGCGAACGGAAATGTGGAAAGCGTCAAGACCCGATCTCATGCATAATCATCGGTCATTAAAACGCATCACTTTCTGAGAATCGGTCCAAAGTGGGCTTCATTACCATCTGGGTACAGCCAGTTCGTTCGCATATATTTTGAAAAGGGTATTTCGTTTGCGTGGCCTTGAACAGGACGTCAAATGTACATGCACAAATGTCAGGGATGCGCTTTACCCAGGCCATGGAAATGTACAGATATGTCGGGAGAGGGATTTAGCGAGAAATGATATTGTACCCTTCAGCACGCCAGGGAAATGTCAAGTAGAAACAACAAGTACTGTGTTCACTTGCGCCAGTGAAAATGCGNAAATGGTTTTCCGAGATCACTCGTGCCAAATTCTGGGATGATTCTTTTCTACAGGCCATATGTGATAATTTCCCCGTTCCCATCTGTCTTTGCACCTTGCTCCGTCTCTAATGACGTTGCGGTCGACGAAATGTTGTGCGTTACCTTACTACCTACATTATCAAGTGAGATATAAGAAAGTTTCCGTACGCTCTGTATAAGCGAAGCACCTGACGATTGTAAAGCTATCGTCGAGAACTCCTGTCTATAAATATCAAGTCGTACATTTTGTGAACGGAAATGTGGAAAGCGTCAAGACCCGATCTCATGCATAATCATCGGTAATTAAAACGCATCACTTTCTGAGAATCGGTCCAAAGTGGGCTTCATTACCATCTGGGTACAGCCAGTTCGTTCGCATACATTTTGAAAAGGGTATTTCGTTTGCGTGGCCTTGAACAGGACGTCAAATGTACATGAACAAATGTCAGGGATGCGCTATACCCAGGCCATGGAAATGAACAGATATGTCGGGAGAGGGATTTAGCGAGAAATGATATGGTACCCTTCAGCACGCCAGGGAAATGTCAAGTAGAAACAACAAGTACTGTGTTCACTTGCGCCAGTGAAAATGCGTGCATCGGCGAGAAGAAGCCGCCGGATGGCGTGCGTTAAGACTGTGGAGGTGATCAGCGTGCATTCAAGTCGTCGGTTAAGACTGTGGAGGTGATCAGCGTGCATTCAAATCGTCGACCAAGACTGTGAAGGTGATCAGCGTGCATTCAAGCCATCAGTTATGACTGTGCAGGTGATCAGCGTGCATTCAAGTCGTCGGCTATGACTGTGCAGAGGATCAGCGTGCATTCAAATCGTCGGTCAAGACTGTGCAGGTGATCAGCGTCCATTCAATTGTCATCGGTTATGACTGTGCAGGTGATCAGCGTGTATTCAAGTCGTCGGTTAAAATTTTGGAGGTGATCAGCGTGCATTCAAGTTGT
>NQII01008423.1:26374-37211 GCA_002778355.1 Clitarchus hookeri | reverse complement strand
AAAAAAAAACATTTTATGATATTTGTAAGCACTAACAAAACATTCATGGAGACTTACTATGCAATTATTTCTTACCTGAGTATTTGTAGCTAAGTGTACCATAGTTAATGATTTAAATGGAATATGCTTGCAACGAACGATTCCAATAAATTGATTCTTCAGGATAACTTGTTGAATTTTTCAAAAAATTCTGATTTGTGAGAAAATTTGCAAGTCTCACGGGTTCATCATCGAATTGAAAATCGTAATTTAAAATCACTTTGACAACTTGCTGGATGCTCTCTTTGGCACGCAAATATAAGAAGGAATCCAAGTAAATAATCGCTTATGAAACCTTAATTATTATTTTTCTTGCCTATAACGTTTACTAGGATGGTCCTTGGCAGAGCAATAAATAGCCATCGTGCGTGTTTACTAACTTATCTCAACAGTTTAATACCCAAAGGCTAATTGGCGGACGACATAAGTACTTAACTTGGCATGGCCAACATTACTTCTAAGACGTTACCGTATGTACGAGGCCCGAACACGGGGCCTCTATACCGGAACCCACTGCAGCCATCTAGGCCTTATAGAGTCGTTTAAACGGCTGTGTGATAAATCCACCTCNGCCTCTATACCGGAACCCACTGCAGCCATCTAGGCCTTATAGAGTCGTTTAAACGGCTGTGTGATAAATCCACCTCAGTCAGAAAGACACGTGCCGCGTAAGCAGTTTAATAATCGTCTGGGCAACTCTTGCAATTAGACACGAGAGGATGAAGGTGTTATGTAACAGTCCGTTAATTGTTATTTCAAGATTTTTTAAAGCCCTGCTAAAGTTCTACTTTCAGGATATTCCTCCGCCTCATACAAACAAAGCTAAATAAGTCTAGAAAATTACACTAAACGGACAACACACCGTATTAACTCTTTTTCCATTCACATTAATTATATATGAAATAGTATGCTTTATATGTGAAATATAAGTAAAATATCATTTTCAGCAAACAATAAGAAACTTTTATGGTAACTGAAATATAAAATTTTTGTGATACCTATAATATTTAAGAAACAACCAAACACGTCATACATGGTGCCATTGTTAAATGGTTTAATTCAAAAAAGGTAAAGATAACGCGAAAAGACTATTCAGATTGTAAAAACCCAATTTTCTTAATTTACTGTATGAAGGTTTTATACAGTGGTATTTCGCAAAGCATCATCGGAGATCTAGAAAACACGAGTCTCCTGATTCATCACTGTACGAAGGGGCTATGTTACACTGTTCTGCACTTCACGTCAAATTACACGGAATTTAAATTCTGTAACATAACACTTTCATCCACTCGTTTCCTCAATTAAGAAGGTAGTGAAAAATTGTGAATTCATTGTTCTGATTTGAAATTGAGAGTTTTAACAGCACTGCTGAGAATCTCGGTCGGTAATGACAGTATCTGAAGGTTACGTACAGATGTTGCAACACAAAGGTAACTGAAATTTATTGGGGTGTTACGTTAAAAAACAGAAAGCAATTTACATGTTTATGTGTATTGTATGTTAGAGAAGATGCTGTGTGGCACCGGGCACGCCAAAGTAAAACAACCAGGAACGTGCATGAAGCGTGGAACATTCTGTCCGGAGCTTCGGGACTGGAAGGAATAGTGGCCCTTCCCTGCCATCTGTAGTGACTGAGGTAATTATTTTTAAAAAATCTGAAATTAACGTCAAAAATAGAACGTTAAAGAATAAAATGCCTTTTTTTGAAGTGCAGACGTGACATAATTTTTCACGCACCATGCACGTTCCTGGATACTGTACTGTGGAATATCCGGTGTCACACAGCATCTACAGGTAACATAAAATAACACATAAACATGTCAATAGCTCTAACATAATACACCAATACTTTTCAGTTAGTTTTTTTGTTTTCAACACGTACTTCATAAATGACGTTCAAGGAGAAGGGATGTATTTTCTTTATTTGTAATGAAATGATACCAATAGTATTTATAGACTATGGTGAAATAGAATGTTGGTTTAAANATGTATTTTCTTTATTTGTAATGAAATGATACCAATAGTATTTATAGACTATGGTGAAATAGAATGTTGGTTTAAAATTTTCTAGCAGTTCATTTTCTTTTTCGCTGCTCAGCCTAGCATATTACTTTCCTTGCAATGCTTTATAGCGGGAATTTAAAATCTGCAGTGTAAACCTTGCAAAAGTGGGTAGCATAATTTTACGAAATCCGTAAGCCCAAACTAGCCTTACTGTAACTTCTCGGGTCTAAATCATCTTCGTACAAGAGGCGTTTCTCCGCTAACAAAGCATAAAAATTAACATATAAATTTTATTAAAAAAACTTGTTTGTACGACTTGAAATTCTTTATTTTATATATAAATCGGTTTCAGTGTCAATAGCATAGACTCTGATGAGAATGAATTTTCGTTGTTTGTAATATGCATTTTGTTTTTTACAGTCCTAATTATAACATACTTTTAAATGTTAGAAATATTTGTAATATGACACATTAAAAACATTGAATCAGCGACAAATTCACAGGAAGTTGTAAGAGAGGAAATCACTCATTAATGCCAATTTCTATTTCTTCAAGTATTCAGTAAGTTTTTACCTCATATAATGATAAATTGAATGTAGGAGAACAGTTTCGCCGCAATTAAATACTCAGTTCTGGGAGTTTATAAGCATATACATGAAATAAATGCATTTTTTCATACACTTATGTTCTTCATCGTCCCAGTACGATGTTATCAGAATGTGTAACTGCGATCCCTGTGTTCACTGGTTTCAAATATCTATTCATGTCATATGCACCGTAAATAATTTTCAAATTATGTAAAGTGCATGTTTAAGGCGTCGGGTATAAATTCACTCCTGATAATTTTAACTGAAATAACATTCATGTTCTGTTTAAGGATGTCTCCCTGTTGCCTACATAATTTGAACCCATACAGTTACAACGTTCCATGTCACAGAGAGAATTGCAGATATGTTTTTACACCATAAACACACCTTCCTTATATCCAAGACCTTAGATTAATTAATGCGTATACCAATTTGTGTTCCTCTAACTCAATTACTTTGCATGACATTCTACGTAATATATATTGAAATCACGACATTATATGTTTTTTTTTCTGAATAAATAACATTCTATCTCTTCCGCCAATTCTCGAATAACCATCCATCTTTAAAAGTACTTTATGACCTCGAGGTTTAGCCCAGAGTAATAATGCCTTATGTTTATAGGCCAAGACATTTTTCTGTATTATTTTCTCCTGTTTATAGCCACGTTAAATATTTTCTTCGAAAACACATGAATAATTTGCAGTGTTTCTTTTACAAGAAGCAAGAAAAAATATTTAACATTTATTTACATAAGATTATAACATACATACACTGTTTAAAATCTACTATATAAAAATAAGTCGGGTTTTCCTTCCTGACGCTATAACTCCAGAACGCANATACGCTCAAGACGCTATGACGTACGTGCGAAATTATGGAACTCCGGATTTATTTATTACGTTCACATGCAATCCGAAGTGGACGGAAATTGAACGTGAGTTGGAACCGGGCCAAAAACCGCAAGATCGCCATGACATAATCGCCAGAGTATTTCAGCAAAAACTCAAGGTTATGATGGATGTGCTTACTAAGTATCGAGTTTTTGGTGACACACGTTGTTATATGTACTCGGTGGAATGGCAGAAGCGTGGACTACCGCATGCTCATATCCTAATTTGGTTGCTGAACAAATTACATTCAAATGAAGTGGATGACATCATATCAGCTGAAATTCCTGATCCAGTCACTGATCCCCATCTACACGACATTGTGACGACACAGATGGTCCATGGACCGTGCGGTGCATTAAATCCATTATCGCCTTGCATGGCTGATGGAAAGTGCACAAAACGATATCCGCGACCGTTAGTTGCTGAAACAGTCACAGGGAACGATGGATATCCAGTTTATCGTCGGCGTTCAAAAGAAGATAATGGTCGAACTATCAAAGTTAAAGTTCAAAATCAAGAGATTGAGATCGGAAATGAATTCATTGTACCATATTGCCCGCTGCTATCACGAATTTTCGAAACACATGCAAACGTTGAGAGTTGTCATTCGGCCAAATCAATCAAATATTTGTGCAAGTACGTCACAAAAGGCAGCGACATGGCTGTGTTTGGTATTGCGTCGGAAAATGCGAATGACGAAATCAGCAACTTCCAAATGGGCAGATACGTCAGTACTAATGAAGCACTGTGGCGATTATTGTCATTTCAAATTCATGAAAGATATCCCACAGTTGTACATTTAGCAGTGCATTTGGAAAATGGCCAAAGAGTTTACTTCACTGAGGCTAATGCGGCACAACGAGCTGAGAGACCACCATCGACAACATTGACTAGCTTCTTTGCAATATGTGAAGCAGATCCATTCGCAGCGACGCTGATGTACGTTGAAATGCCCAAGTATTACACTTGGAATCAATCAACAAAGAAATTCCAACGTCGCAAACAAGGAACCCCAGTTCCAGATTGGCCACAGGTGTTTTCCACTGATGCACTAGGTCGCATGTATACTGTTCATCCTAGAAATGATGAATGTTTTTATTTGCGACTGCTGTTGGTACATGTACGTGGACCAAAATCATTCGCGCATTTGAAAACTGTGAATGGCCACCAATGCCAAACATATCGAGAAGCATGTCAACTATTGGGTTTGCTGGAGAACGATTCTCATTGGGATTTAACACTTGCGGATTCAGTTGTTTCATCAAATGCGTACCAAATACGAACGCTGTTCGCAATTATCATCACCACATGTTTTCCTTCACAACCAATTCAGTTATGGAACAAATACAAAGACGACATATGTGAAGATATCTTGCATCGCTTGCGCATTCAAACGAATAATCCTGACATCCAAATAACCGATGAAATCTACAATGAAGGATTGATTCTGATTGAGGATCAATGCTTGACTATTGCAAACAAGCTACTGATTGAAGTAGGAATGATTGCGCCAAATCGATCGATGCACGATGCATTCAACCAAGAATAAAATCGAGAGCTGCAATACAATGTTGATTCATTGCAGGAATTCGTTCGAAATAATGAGCCGTTGCTGAATGAACANGAGCTGCAATACAATGTTGATTCATTGCAGGAATTCGTTCGAAATAATGAGCCGTTGCTGAATGAACAGCAAAAACTAGTATACGAAACATTAATGCAAGCGGTGGACAATAATACTGGTGGTCTATTCTTCCTGGACGCACCTGGAGGAACAGGGAAAACATTTGTCATTTCATTTATTTTGGCCACTATTCGATCAAGATGTGACATAGCTTTGGCGTTAGCATCATCTGGAATTGCGGCGACTCTTCTAGATGGCGGTCGTACTGCACATTCTGCGCTTAAGTTGCCACTCAATTTAAACACAATTGATATTCCAACATGCAATATTTCCCGATCCAGTGCAATGGGAAAATTGTTGATGCAATGCAAGCTCATTGTTTGGGATGAGTGCACAATGGCACATAAGAAATCACTTGAAGCACTTAACTTCACACTGAAGGATCTTCGGCGAAATAACAACATCTTTGGCGGCTTGATGATATTGTTGGCAGGCGATTTCAGGCAGACGTTGCCAGTAATTCCCCGTGGAACGCCTGCAGATGAATTGAATGCTTGCCTGAAGGCATCACCTTTATGGAATAACGTAAAAACATTATCGCTAACCACTAATATGAGAGTTCAACTTCAAAATGATCAAAGTGCTGCACAATTTTCCAAACAATTGTTAGCTGTTGGAAATGGAAAAGTCCCAGTTGATGCGACATCTGGATTAATTACTCTTACCAACGAATTTTGCCGATTTGTAGACTCTCAATTAGCTCTTATTGAAAATGTTTTCCCAAACATTAGTGAGAATTATCAGAATTATGCTTGGTTAAGTCAACGAGCAATTCTTGCCGCAAAGAATAATGNAGCACTTCAATGAAACGTATTTACTTTGGATTCACTTTCATTTACTTAGAGAAGTTCAATTCATTACTGTTGTGAAATGAAATAAAATTTTTCCTTTTCAAATATAAAAAAAATGTTTCTTCATGTTTTAATCACCAAACAAAATGTTGCATAAAACGAAGCCATCTGGTGGCGAAACGGAGTTCGCCGGGTTTGCTAGTTTGTGTATATTTACTGGCATTTTTACGAATATGTACAGTAAATATATGGATACATACTCCGTTATTACAAAAAAAGCAGGTAAGTCCGTAAATAAAAAATACGAAATGTCTTCGTAGTTCCTATAGCTTCGGGTTTCGGGGACGTATAATGCATTTTCTACACAAAGCTTTCTTCGCTTCTGTAACAAGAAAATGATAGTTTCTGTGGCGGGTAAGGTTATCCACGTCACTAAGTCCTATTATTTCAATCATTAAAAAGCAGCATCAAGCATCTGTAATAATAAGCAACACTTAAAATACACTTACTTAAATAGAAACTGAAGAAGTTGCCTATGTGACACTAATATAAATACAATAGTTGTACAATAGATATCGTGCGAGGTTTATAGGTGAGAGGATATAGTCATGGACTAGTAGATTTTTGACTCTAGTTCAAGTCTTGCTGAAGAAGAAAATATTTAACCTTTTTAAATATACTTTTATGCACAGTAGAACACCCACATAAATAAAATTGAAGACTTTTTCATTATCTCTTTTNACCTTTTTAAATATACTTTTATGCACAGTAGAACACCCACATAAATAAAATTGAAGACTTTTTCATTATCTCTTTTATTTTTATCTGGAAGTACATAAAACTAACTAAGAAATTAACGGAGAGGTTCCGTGAAGTTTTCGGAAAGTCCGTTTTTGAAAATCGACATGTCAAAAAATTTTCTGACAGTTTACGGACACCTCTGAAAAAATTTGAAACAGCCCTTTTCCGTAAAATGAAGGATTATGTTTTTAACAGAGTTTTNCTTTACGGACACCTCTGAAAAAATTTGAAACAGCCCTTTTCCGTAAAATGAAGGATTATGTTTTTAACAGAGTTTTATCACATTTATGTTAACATGATATGAGTGTTATTAAAAAATAATGAGTACATTAATTATTGCGCGACACTAAGTTTATAATAGTAAACGTTAAGAATAATTTTTTTTACGGAAAATATGCTTAATTCATTTCGCATTGATGCGAAAAAACTTCATTATTATTCACTAGGTAATCTCAACTGTAGAAACATTTGAAATATCAGCTTGGGAGACGTTTCGGTGGTACTGAATAAAATCAGCCTCTCCGGCACGAACAAACCATTATAAAGACATAGCCTAGTATGAAAATCTCTCTCATATTATAGCAATAGAATACTCACTTTCTATTTATATATATAACGAAAGTAATTGTTGGTGTTTATGTGTGAAGTACGCCGGTGAGGAACCCGCCTGCCTTGCTGCCCTGCGCTATTTTGAACGTTTCAGGTTCAGAAGCAATGGATCGACAAGAACAACACAAGTACAAGCATGGAATACCCATCACTTCTGCGTACGAGGCACTGGAAAAGGCAGTTTTTCCATTTTGTTGCCTGTAACGGTGGGAATGTACGCCTTCACGCTATATCATTTATGGTTTGAATGCAATAGAAAAGCTAAATGCATGACCTCAGTTTAAGTACTGCAGATACTCACGTGTTGTATTTTTAGGACAGCGATATGAAATTCTTTTTTTTTTTTTTTATTGTGCTTTAAGGCTTCAATATTGCTATCGCGTTGTGCGAGATAAGTTGAAAATTGTACTTAAAATGTTTAAAAATATAATTTCTTTACGTATCACAAGAAAAAGAAGATGATATGAACATGTATTTTAGTCATACCAAAACGTATATAATAAGCCAGGTAAGTGAGTCTCCTAAAGCTACGGTGAATTATTACACTTAGAAATGGGTCATCGGTCAAAAGCTTCATGTCTTGTTAACAAAACAATTTTTTTTTTTCCCCCAAAATATCCAATTACGAATAAAGGGCGATTGACAGTGGGTTGATCTCAAGAAAGGAGGTAACCGACGTGTCCAGCACTCAGGTCTTAATGGGCGCGATCGGAATGAAAAAAAAAGGGAAGTCTTAATTCCGTATCAGCAGCTCCTGGCCTGGGCCCCAGAAACAACAGTCAATAAAGGACAGCGAACTGGGTCAACTCTGTAATAAATCTCCGAGGGAGGGTGCCCTCTCCTCCCCCTTCCCCCGGGGACTTTCCCCACCGTAGGCCACAAGGAAGGTATCGATCGCGCCACCTCGCCGAGGACATCAATTTCCGTCCGCGACCTTAACCGCAGCCCGCAGAGGCAGGATGTTTTGAATTGCTAAGTTAGTGCTCGAGGGTTCGGGGATCCCCCGGTAGAGAGTCCTGTAGGATACGGCTCTCGTCGGGGACTCATCCGGCGTNCGCAGAGGCAGGATGTTTTGAATTGCTAAGTTAGTGCTCGAGGGTTCGGGGATCCCCCGGTAGAGAGTCCTGTAGGATACGGCTCTCGTCGGGGACTCATCCGGCGTGCCAACCGGGGCACCGGGCCGTGTTGCTGATCACGTGTGGGCAGGAACGTTCACACACGAGGAGGGGGGTTGGGGGGGGAAGATAAAAAAAAAATTATGTACTGAAAACTTAAAATAAATAAATAGCGTGTGGGGAATGCACCCAGGGCAAGGCGACAACCTCCGAGTGACGGTCTTTCCAGTTGGGACCCGAAGGTGACCGTCATCCCCGGGCGCGACAGAGGTGAAGCCCTAGAATGGAGCGGCGCTGGAATGCAAGGGCTGGGGAAATGGGAGCAACCCGAGAAAGCTCGCCGGCATCGTCCAGCGCGATTCCCACATGCGAAAATCCTGGAGTGAACCCGCCGGGGATCGAGCCCGGATCGCCGTGGTGGGAGGCGAGCGCCCTGGACACTACGCCACCGCTGCCCCTACTGAAAACTTAAAGCAACAACTGTATTAAGGTGCTCTTGAGCGTGCACTTAAAATTAAAATGTGTTTTATATTGGCAAAGCCTGTTTTTCTTATTATTATAGGAGCTCACTTAAAACGATTTATAAGTTCAGCCTCTCTACAAAATAAATTCCTGTGTAGGCAACCGCGTGTAGGGTTATGAAACGTCCGGTGAAAGGAGGATGTTTGGCAATCACATAAAAACATCTGTATGTCTTTTGATTTTCTGTATGATAACGATATTTTTTTAATTTATCATTTAGATTCTTTTTTCAAACTCCACCGTTCGTGTTAAAACGGTTTTGTTGCCTAAACAACTGCAATCACAAGACATTATTTTTTCTGATATTTAGCTTATATATTTACCGTTTACTGATAATAAGAAATCAATTTTAGTTTATTAATTGAACTTTTGAAGATTGTTTACTTGATTAAAATATGTTTTCTTTATCTATAAACTATATTAACATTAATTTGTATGCGAAAAAATCGTTTTTATGCATTATAAATTGTTTCTGGCGTTAAAGAGGTTTTATTGTTCTCTTTTAAAGAAAAATGTTATTTTCCTGAGAGTATGTTCTTTTTTTTATCATGAACATCTGGTAACCCTAGTCACGTGTCCTTTGACAGAGGACGTATCTCAGAACCTTCACGTTTGCGCTACTAGTCGCAGACCGCACTCTACCGTAGCACTGTAATGAGGTGCTATCAGTTCAGGTGTCGCTCTTCTTCCCCCTCTATTGTAAAACTCCAATGTTTACGACTTTGAATGCAGATACCGCAAAGCAGTTAATGTGTTTACTTTCTGTTTCTTCAGTATCACAGAATCTATTTATGTACCATTCCAATGCCTTTTTATCAGAATGCATTTACATATATTTTACCTACGTTCAGTGCCCGTCTCATCTATAGGCCATCCCACTCTTAGATTGCAGAACAGTGCGCAATGTTGTCAGATTACTTCAGATTTGCGACGCAACTGGCAGGCTGAGTGACAAATGGGTGGCGACGGAAACGGCCTGATTAAGAGAATTGTATCTGTTCACGTCCCTGACATATCATAAAAAAATCAAATCCTGCGACGCAAAGCTAAGCGGCTCCTTTGAAAGGGTAACATGTGACAAAGTCTATCATTGTGATTCGACGGCGCGCACGTAAAACAGATTGGTTTTTTTTTTTTTGAGGATGCAAAAAGTTAACTTATCAGACAACAGCGCACGACGCAGGAAAAAGGACAACGTTAACGACAGAGATCGTGTATTGGAAAGAGAGAATGAATGTTTGTTACACCGCACACTGCAATCTAAAAGTTAGACGCTTATGAAATAATATTAAACTTTTGTTATGTGAGTGTACTACGGCGTATAAAATTATACTCGAAAAATAGCCCAGTCATATTAGGTAAAAAAAGGGGTCAACCTCGGAATGAAAGATAATAAGCTGTAAATTGATATAAGCCTTTGTTTGGTCGTTCTTAATGTTGTCTCAAAAGTCACCAATGTTATCGTGTCCGCGTCTTAAGATATTGAAGGTCAAAGGTCATAAAAATCGGTTTTTCGCGAATATCTCGATTTTTATTGCTTAAATAATATTTTCACTTATTATAAAAGTTGTAGAATATAAAATGTTCTACAACCTTTGTTTGAACTTTTTTTTCATACGATCAACCGTTTCTGCGGTAGACCGCAAAGGGTGCGCCGCGCACAGTCATATNTTTGTTTGAACTTTTTTTTCATACGATCAACCGTTTCTGCGGTAGACCGCAAAGGGTGCGCCGCGCACAGTCATATATGGTCTAATGCAAGGTCAAGCGTGAGTTACGGTTATCAGTACGT
>NQII01008423.1:0-26163 GCA_002778355.1 Clitarchus hookeri | reverse complement strand
TTTTATTATAATTAAAATCAACAAAAATTCTTTTAATATTTGAACTCACATTTCAATAAATGTATAATAAGCTATATTTAATGATAAATAAATATATGTAAAAAATATATTCCCTTACTGGATTTTTAAATTAAAATATAACTAAAATATACATTCCAGAATTATTAATAAACTATAGTTAAATATAAATAATTAAGTCACTTATTTTAATTAATATATGACTGTGCGCGACGCACTCTTTGCGGTCTACCGCAGAAACGGTTGATCGTATGAAAAAAACGTTGAAACAGAAGTTGTAGAGAATTTTATATTCTACAACTTTTATAATAAGTGCAAATCTTATTTAAGCAATAAAAAGCGAGATATTCGCGAAAAACCGATTTTTATGACCTTTGACCTTCAATATCTTAAGACGCGGACACGATAACATTGGTGACTTTTGAGGCAACATTAAGAACGAAAAAACAAAGGCTTATACCAATTTACAGCTTATTATCTTTCATTCCGAGGTGAAACCCCTAATATGACTGGGCTAAAAATACAAATATTTTATACCTGAATATTATTTTAACCCAGGTAAAAAATATATTGTCCATGACTCTAACTACTTAACTAAATTTCTCACATCCTCGTATTTCTACTACAGTCACATAACGTCGTTGCNATTGTCCATGACTCTAACTACTTAACTAAATTTCTCACATCCTCGTATTTCTACTACAGTCACATAACGTCGTTGCTCCTGCCAAACCCGTAATGTGCAAATAATGTCCAAATGTGAATTTTGCACATAACGGAGTAGAAACTCGGTGGGTACCATCCTACAAATCCTNATGTGCAAATAATGTCCAAATGTGAATTTTGCACATAACGGAGTAGAAACTCGGTGGGTACCATCCTACAAATCCTTCTATACATACATGAAGCTCTGCGCCATCAAATGAATAAAATCTATCCCCTCTATGTGGTACGGTAGTTCAACTGCGCCTATAAATACCTCTATGTGTAACGTTAACACACAGCGGCATATGACAAGCAGCGAAGAAAGCACAGCAGTTCGCCGAACCCGCTGAGTGTACTTTCCCGCCTTGTTAGTTGGTCAATAATCTGCACTCCGCTTGTAGGGTCGAACACTACTCGCAACTCGGTGTTAACAATGACCGTGCAGGTGCGTGTTATTGGGGATTGAGGTAAGCTATTTCAGTACCTTTGTGTGTAACTCAGAAACGTCCGCACTACCTTTTAAGTCTCCCGATATTCTGCGTGGTACCGAAATGTTAGTACCGCAATGCGAGTGTTTGTACATGCGTGTTGCAGTAGTGTACCCGCGCGGAGGGAAGAGGAAGGTAGCTGGTTAGAATGGCGATGGAGAATGGTGGAAGGCAACGTTTCCAGTGTAGATATTACGTCAGGTAAAGGGCTACTGTGTTGTTATTCTTGGTAAAAGTTCAACCTAAACGTTTGTGAGTTCGACTCGGCGCATTGTACATCTCTACGTCTGCAGATGACGATGATGACGTTATGAACCCGCTGAATGCTGCGAGAGCACCCAAACGTTGTGTGGACCTACGTGTCCCGCCTGATGTAGAAGTTATGGACACTGTTGTGATTCAGTAAAGGCGGACAAACCTAGCGAATAGCAGCGACGCGCTGATATCCAGGTCAGGCAAAGAATCCCAAACACATAACAGCGATAATAGTTGATTAACGACATCAGCGAAGCGCCAGCGGAGCTCCCCTCCCGGCGGCGCGGTATTTGGGACAATTACGCCACCAGAAACTATATATCACGGCAACACTTTGCACGCGCGGTCTGTCAGTCTGTCTGTCTGTGGACCCACGCCGAGATGAAGCCATCGAGATGCAGCTTGGCGTGCCGTTCGTCACCTTCCGACTCACCACTCAGCCTCCGGTGATGGTGTCAGTCAGGTTAGTCAGATACTGTAATTGATTAGGACCTCCCTCNTCCGACTCACCACTCAGCCTCCGGTGATGGTGTCAGTCAGGTTAGTCAGATACTGTAATTGATTAGGACCTCCCTCGCTAATAGCTTAAAACTACCGTAACTCCTCAAAAGTGTATTAAATATCTGTTCTGTCTTCATAATTTACTTCAGTTCTTCCCTCGTAATAATATTAACCTTCCATGGTCCCTAGACAGAAGTACAACTGATTAGACACATGACAACACGAACATTTCGGGAAACAGCAATATGAAGACGGGCGCAGGTACGCACTATACTTTGACGCATGATGAAGTCCATTCAAGCACTGTAATTTAAATTACGTCGTTGGTATTTGGGCTACGCTCTGCAATGGAATTGGGCACTTCCATGGCTTTTCACGTATTTACGCGGATTCCACATCCAGAGGTTTACGCAATTCCCATTATCTCTTTTATAGAATATTCTTAGCATTTCTTTTGTGTTACATTTGTTTGTGGCAGTAGTTAGTATTCTGTACGTATTTCAGGTGACATCTATGTTCAATCATTGCAGTCATCTGCAGCCCAAAAGAAGGGCGAAGATTTAATGGGTTCATGCAATACAGAAATAGAGCCCGGTGTCAGGAAGAAGCCTTAGAGTGCTCTCGAGAGTGCAAAAGAACGTGCAGAGTTCTTTTGCACTCAACGAATTGCCGTCAAGGAAAAAGCTGAAGGTCTGAATCGACGTTAAGTTGCGTTGCAGAACGTATGTGCATTCGTTGGCAAATGCAAGGTTCGTGGCCCTCGGTCAGTCGTCTGCATTAGTTAAAAGGTTTGTGCTGTGCTGTATTTACGTGTTCCCATTGAACTATGAACTGGCGCGCATTTGTGGTCGTTTACCTGGACCGTCCATATTGGACACTGGGTCTATCAAAGCACGCCAAATTTGGAGGTCGTTTATAACCATAGTAAGTTTCTCCGCTCAGTATCTTGCGAGGGAGATTGGGACAACAGAAATAATTCTGAGTAGGCACACCGGAGGTCATCAGAAGATATCCGATGCAACTCTACAGGATACGACACAGAGACTGGTCACCTCTCAGAACAAGTTTCTGCAGAAACTGACACAAGAACTGATAGTCCAAAAGCACGTGCTAAAGAGATGCAAGGCCCGGCGATCTTCATCCGTTCCGCATTATCGTAGGGGCAGGAATTGAAACGAGCTGAAGTAACAAACAGTGTCTTACACTGCCGACGGTTTTAGGATTTCATAGCTTAAAATTCAAAAGTTTTGGTCAAAACTTGTTTTACGGGTTACATTATTCCTTCTGAGAAGATGTGTTGGTTCCCAGAACACTAATGTTTGGGCGAGTGTTAATCTGCACTCATATCACGAGGAAATACTTCACGTAGAAAAACGTTGGGCCTTAATTGCTACCTTGGGGAACACATAATCAGATGTATACGAGGACATCTTCCTGTTGGGTGCAGCAATAAAGAGACTAGAAGCTTACTACTGGCCACTTTCAAACAAGGTGGGGCAACGTGTAATGCTTCCAAGGCGAGCATGACTCTCATTGAATAATTTTTTTTTCTGACCATGTCATCTCGGTGGGACTCGAAAACACCGAAACTCCTAAAATTTCTGTTAATTATTTATTATTGTAATTATTGAAGGGGAATGTCAACAGGTCCGTAACGCGGCAATCGACGAACACAATCGCCTAGAAACTAAACTTCAGACTTTCGAATAGCTGCTGAGAGCTTTCAGTAACATGAAATGAGTGTATGAAAAGATTTCTAGATCTTGAGAGCCAATCAGGGTGAAGAAAATGTTAGTACGTAGCGGCGGGTGAATCGGGTATCCAACCAATGGCATCGTCCGGCACGGTTCCCACTTGCGGAAATCCGGGAGCGACCCCAGCGGGAATAGAACCCAGTTCGCCTAGATGAATGGAAAGTAGTCTAACCATTACATCACCACCACCACCCCATTATCATAAAGCGTTGCGTTCAAGATATCTGCTTGTCAACAGCAGCCACCTTCCGCCCTATTTTTATAGCGTAATTTATTGTAGAGCCCATGGTGGTTATAACTATAATTTCATCGCTTCTGGTTAATTAAAAGGCATGTTGTCCTAAACAAACCAGAACCAGTAGCGAGAAGTACATACCGTTTTTGCCTGTTTCCTCAAACCATTTAATTTATAAAGTGACTAAAAATAATTTTACAGTTTTGTGTGGAAGGTTTTCAACACTTAAACAAGAAATTAGGTTGTACACATCTACGTCGATCAGGAAATAACTTATTTAGCAATGAACATAAAAGAAAATAAATACTTCTTGTGTTTATACTTATGTCAAAAATTATAACCTATTCAGTTATCTCACACGAAGACAGCTTTAGCTGTCGATGTGGCATAGATTTGCGAAGGTGATTCCGTGGCAGTTAGGGGTAGTGTGCGTAGTACACTCGACTTGTAGGGTACCACAGTTCTGTTACATGTTTGTGCATAGCTGTAGCAGGTAATCAATTTCTTATAAGGCTGGCCTGTAATACGCTTGCGAAATGCGATATAATAGTGGAACATGAAACAACTTACCCGAATGAATGCTATTTAGGGTCATGAAAAGTACAATTTCTTCACCAGACGAAGAACTGTGACATGGTGCTACTTTCGCTACATTATTTATCTGCAGAGGTCGATATCTCACGTGACCAACAGCCAAACACTAGAGAGTAATATGATGTCATGATGAGGTCTAGTTGTCACGGGAGTTGAGTGACGTCACATCATAGTGGTCGGCCCGGGTAGACGCCGGTGCCAGGTGCCAGTTTTGTCCCTCTTGAAATTCATTGTTCCCGGCCGCAGATAATCATTCTANTCCGACTCACCACTCAGCCTCCGGTGATGGTGTCAGTCAGGTTAGTCAGATACTGTAATTGATTAGGACCTCCCTCACTAATAGCTTAAAACTACCGTAACTCCTCAAAAGTGTATTAAATATCTGTTCTGTCTTCATAATTTACTTCAGTTCTTCCCTCGTAATAATATTAACCTTCCATGGTCCCTAGACAGAAGTACAACTGATTAGTGCATAGCTGTAGCAGGTAATCAATTTCTTATAAGGCTGGCCTGTAATACGCTTGCGAAATGCGATATAATAGTGGAACATGAAATAACTTACCCGAATGAATGCTATTTAGGGTCATGAAAAGTACAATTTCTTCACCAGACGAAGAACTGTGACATGGTGCTACTTTCGCTACATTATTTATCTGCAGAGGTCGATATCTCACGTGACCAACAGCCAAACACTAGAGAGTAATATGATGTCATGATGAAGTCTAGTTGTCACGGGAGTTGAGTGACGTCACATCATAGCGGTCAGCCGGGGTAGACGCCGGTGCCAGGTGCCAGTTTTGTCCCTCTTGAAATTCATTGTTCCCGGCCGCAGATAATCATTCTACTGACGCCGACTCATCACATCTTATAGTGCATTCCAAAAATAACTGAAAATGTAAAATATATTTTAGATGTGTACAAGTTTTGTAGGATTTGGTTCCTATTATTCAGTATAGAATTCTTAATATAGCATATATTAAGGTTTATTGGGATAGTTATTTATACCAGATGTCCCGTATTTGGGGCCAAAAATGTTGTTTCCCGTCTTATTTGTAACTTAACCGATTTGCTAAGAAATAAACAAATAAGCGTGCTGCAAAGAAATTAAAAATAATCGCGCTTTGTATAACAACTGTTTTGAACTTCGCCGTAGCAAATTTATGTTGGTATACCGACACCTTACATCTTCTGCTATTTATTCATATGCTACATGCAGAACTGTTACAGTTTTTATGCCAAAAACGCAGCGACGATAGGTCACGACGTAACAGTGGAGAAAGGATAGTCACGTGTTTGTTAACACAGATCGATATTGTTGTTACAGTGCACAATATTAAGATTTAAAAAAGTGTCTGACTATGAAAGTTAAGGTGTTTTGTCTAATAAAAATTTGAGAAAAACTACTTGTCGACACCTGTGTTGGAAGGCACTTTATGCATGTGTAACTAATACCTAATATCTCATATGTCTGGTAATTCGAAAACATCAAAACAAGTTTCTTGTGCAAAAAAAAACCAAAAAGCCTGACTATTAATGTTTTAGCCCTTAGTAGCTTTGAGGATTTTGTATAAGTGCTAAAACATGAGGATATTTATATTTCATTAGCAACTGAAACTTTGTAGAAAGGTTAAAAGAGGAAAGACTTTGATATGTGTAGGATACTTCAAATAAAAATATGGGATCGAAAACATAATACTTCTTATGAAAGAAAGCCGAAGCAATTGGTATCGACTACATACCACGCCTGAGGGAAGTTGTTTAACGAGTTCCACCTGGCTGGCGCGACAACTACGTTGAAGTGTGTTTAGAATCGCGGTTTCGTAACGAAACTATTAAACGTTTCCCCAGTACGTTTACCTATGAAAATACCTCATACCCTAGACGAGGACGGAATGGTGCTGTAATGTTGCCACGCATACTGTAAATTTAATTTCGGATCTCTCCAATATAATTAAAAAGTATTTTTAATACATACTATCCGGACACGAGTCAAATTACGATAGCGACCTGTATTAAACTTTGTTACAGACGTTTCTTCAATAAAACGATAGGGCCATTGCAGAAAGTCCTGTAGGTACCCGCAGCACTACGAGAGCACTGCACGCCAGTTCAGAGCCCTGCGCGTAGCGGCGATGGAGCTCTTGTAGTGCGTGCCAGTGTGACCCTTACAGCGTCCGCGCTACGCAGCCAAAAAAAAAAAGGGAGTAAATCGATGCAGGCAGACCGGTCCTTTAAACTCCGCATGCTGTAGTATGTCGGAACGCTTCGGCGTTGAAGACCGCGCACTGAACAGATATTGATACACTTCACGGACTGTCAGATATCTACCGAACATTCATGGTTTCTCGACGAATATGAATAATCTGCCCGTTAAACGTCTACGGTGTGGCTGATACAGCCATGACTGCTGGGGCAGACTTATATACATGCTCTCGATTAGTGCATTGAACGTCTAGAAAACGTAGCAGTTGTTCGCGCAACAGTACTCTCCCTGACAGAGAAAATGTCCCAAACACGAAGGTATTCATGCAGTATCGTACAAATGTGAAGAATGGAGGCACATTGGCTTGTTATACATCTGATCACCATTTCCTGCCAATCACGAGAACCACGTGCGTGATATACGCAGACAAGGATCACGTGGAGATGTCATTCAATACGTCATAGTGGCCGTGCGAAGTGAGTGTTTCGGCCATCACTGTGTCTGGACAACGAAAAAGTTGCTGTAATGACTTTAAGACCCTGTGTTACCCAATTTCGTCAAATGATCGAGCTAACGAGAGTTTTCGTCGTCGGTTTCGATACTGCAGGTTGGTCCTTGCGTCAGTGTTGCGGGAGAAACACAACGTGATGGCACAATCGGAAGTCATATTTGGGCGACAATCGTCCCAGGCAGGAAACCTGCATCGTGGTAGTGGGGATAGAGCTCGTAACCGGACGTCAGAGAGAAAATGATTGGCGCATCAGACACAAAGCTATAAGATTACCACAATCCACTATCTTGCGGCGTTTTACGAAGTGTGCAGGGCGGTTTGGATGCTCCGATATCAACATAGACAGCGTCGTGCAGGCTGGCTGAGGCAGGTTTGTTGTCAAGTCCTCTATTCCAATAACTTCACTTAACAGCGAACCTTCGTCATAATCGCTCAGAATGGTGTTGCATCAGAGCTGTATAGCATCATAATGGAGAAATGCAATCTTCGGTGACGAATCTCGTGTCTGTGTCACTAGTGACGATCACTGTGAGAGAGTTCGGCGGTGACGAGTCCATTGGGCTGATTCCTCTGCCTTTGTCGACTGCCACACAGCCTGTCAATATGAGGTCATGGTTTGGTGTGCTATCAGCGCCAAAAGTTGATTACCTCTAGTAGGTATTACTAGTCCACTAACGGTACACTGCTGTGATGAAAATTTGCTACGGTCCGTCGCAATGCTATATTTTCAGGGTATTAAAAACACGCGTTTTCAAGAGGATAACGCCCGTTCGTATACAACTAAGATTAGTCTCAATTATTTATGAGCTGTCCAGACTCCCGATGCTTCTCGCCAATTGAGAATCCGTGAAACACGATTGGATTTCGGTTGAGTACCCTCCTGCTCCTGTGAGATAATAATGAATTGTGGACTCAGATCAGCAGCACATGGTCCACGATACCGCAGAACATTATTCGGACACTCATAAAATCGATGTCGCGTCGGATTCAGCAACGTGTCGCCCGACATGGAGGTCCCACTACCAACTGATCATTCCGTATTTTAGGTAACTGTATTCTTGTATGTTTCTGATAATTTCAATGTTTTATTGCGAACCAGTTTGGTTATATCTATGCGTACAGTTTGGTCAGTTCTTTAGCAATCCTTCATGGTGTGGGCTTTTCTCTGTCAGGCAGTGTATGGTAGTTTCATGTGCTCTTGTAACATCCTCTACATTCTTACGGCGAAAAAAATTCTGAAACTGCGCCGAAAGAGAGTGGAAATGTTTAGGCGACTCATAACATCGAAGTCTTGAAAGCCGATGATGGTGAAGCGAGGTGAATATGGAGCAGCGCCGGAATGCAAGGACGGTGGAAACAGGAGATCTCCGAGAGAACCCGTCCACCAGCCGCATCGTCCAGCACTATTGCGACGTGCAAAAATCAGGGTGTGACCCGGTTGGTAATTGAACCCCATTCGCCTTGGTTGGAGGTGAGCTCTATAGCCTCTACACTAACCACAGAAGGGTGCCGATTATATACACCAAACGCATGTATTGTATTTTGTTCCGCGGTAACGCCCCATTATGTCAAGGCGTTGTCTCTGTAATAGAAATGAGTTTACAAGAGCTTAAAATAAATACTACGGGACCGATTTCGTTCTGACAGGGGCCAAATATGTTTCTGCATTAAAGTTATACACAACCATACACATATACGTTTCATATTGTACTAGGCAGTTTACGAAACTATCACAGATATTCACCGTCGAATACAAATTTAACCTTTTTTACGTTATTACATAACTGGCGCCATTAAAACAGTAACTACAGCAGTCTGTGACGACGTTTCTCTATACAAGGCAAAATTCTTCTAGCACACAATATCTCTAACATCAATATTATCAAGATACACTGTAGCAAGTTCGGGAGAATTATTTGAACAACTAACTTTATTTAAAGTATTTACTTGACCGGCAATTGAGTTTTATTTAAGGCACACACAATAAATTTGCCTTTGAGAGATCAGTTGGACAGTGATTCAGAACCTATTTGAAGAAACCTCGTTGAGTAACGTAATGGTTACCTGTATAATTCTTGCAAAAACATAATTAAGTTTATGTAACTGTTATTGCAGGAATATAACAGTGAGAGTTCTTCACGATGCTTTCATAGACAATCGTCTGACAAATTGTGGAACAGTATCGTTATCAATGTGCTAAAGAGAAGATTGGTTAGGTTTTTATATATTGTTTTTCTATTTCAGGCCGTGTTAATACACAATATTTAGAATTTTGTAGTTGTAAAATATTTTCAAAAAAACGCGTTTTAGGTTTCCTTTTCAGGTAAAATGTTTTGAAGGGTCTTCAAACCTTAACATTTTGATACGAGAAGGCCTATGTTCCATTATTCTAAGGGGTCTCGCATTCTGTTGCAGAACCTCGTGAATTTTTTAAAACTCAAATACCTAGAATTGCATCTAATTGTCAGTGCGTGCCGAATCGTTTGAACCGCTCTGCTAGGGAGGCAAAATGATAGTCAACGACATTTTTCCCTCCTTTTGTTCTCGTCCCGAATAATTCCCTTGCGCGGTCTTAGAGCTGAACTTTATCTCGCGTGTTTGGCTGCAAGGGCTTTCTTTCTTCCGCGCAGCAAAATTCTTCCAGGCATTCGACCATAATTTCCTTCCCCCCAAGTTCGGAGCTTCTAATGACTCAAATTTATTGCCGCTCGAAAGAAGGCTCGGGAGCCTTGCAGCCGGAAATATTCNGTTCCAACCGCCCTGTTTTCCCCTTTCCAACTTCTAGTTAAAGACGGCCATTCTTACAGATCTTACGCCACTGTTTTTACTTCTAATGAGCCTCGTAGTTAAACGTGGATTTCGAACGTGGCATTAGACTGAAGAGCGTAATAACCGTTCAATGTAACCTTCCTAACCTGTCCTTGCAAGCGGTCCGATGATAATGAAACATGTGTTGCCGTTTAGATTTCTTGCAGATATAACATCTACTTGACTTGCAACATCAGTAAAAAATTTNTGCAACATAAGTAAAAAATTTACTTTATAAAAAACCGCACTTTGTTTGTTATTGGTTACGCAGTAACGTCTTACAGAAGAATAAATACACAGCAACATTGAAAAAAGTTTTTTATATTAGAAGACACCAAAGCCACACAAATGGCGGGGTGCCCAGTTAGTGTTACAAATTTGATATAATCTGGAAACATACCATACGAAAATCGATGAAAACTCATTCATTGATAATAAGACGTTTATTTTGCAAAAACTCTATTTCTAGTTCTGGTAATGTCAGAAGCTATTTAATGGAATGAAATGTTTTCTGGGAAACTCGGTTTTTTCTGCAGTTTTCGATTTAACGTTTTGTTACATTTTTTTTCCACCAAAACACAAACTAAAAAATTCAGAAGTATGCTGATTTGTATGAATTTAATCGTTACTTATTATCCATTTGCTAATTTGCTTCAATAGAATTCATTATATATGTCCGAATAAAATAGGAAGTAATATTCCTAGAGCATAAGTTTTCAGATTCAACAATAGGATGCACCTTTAACCTAGTTTTCATGCAAAAGTAGTAAAAATCATTGATTTTAATATGGTTGTTGATTCTTCGACGCTACAACGGGTTCGTTGTTTTATTCGCTGGAGATTTGCTTAAAATTTTATTTGGAATACATTTTCATCCATGGTTGACGGTACTTAAAATGTAACATTCTTCATTAATTAATTTGCTTGGCAACATTTTCAATTATCTCCCACTCCTCCATTACTCTTGGTTATATTTTCGATACACTAAGTAATTTATAATTAGACTTGCCCTATGATAAACTTCGACTGCCCAAAACGAAGTGAATAGCACTTCATGAGTTAACCTATTTTATATTTCATTATTTTGCTGGCTGCAGTAGCAGAAAATATATTTCCATTTCACAGACAAAAAAAACAGTTATTTTTTTAGCGATAGCAAAACGTAATTAATCATAATTATGCAATATAGCTCTAGCATATGCGTGTGATGGCATTATATCACGAAGCCAGGGTCTGAATCTCATAGTTAAGAGAATTGAGGCAATATGCAATGCAGCAATTCAAATTCACTTATATATTTATGCGAAACGCAAGAAAAAAATGGCATTATCAATAGTTACATCGATCCCGAACGGGTGTGTTAATTACTCCATAATATTTCGTGGTGTTTTTTGAGCTACATGGATGAAGTGTTGGTACGCGTAAAACGCAATGCTAACTTATCTGGCCGTAGTTAAGTTTCTGATAACACAGTACGTAATTCTTAATTTTAGTAAAACAAAAATAGTTTATTTGCCTTATCCAATTTTATATTTAATAATAAATACAATGCAGGTTTTTGTCTGACAGGATAGCTGTCACATGCTATATGACACTGCTGTAGGCTATTACAGTAAAAATTATTATAATAAAAACGTAAATTTCTCCTTGACACCAAAACATGTACCTAAGAAACTCTTTTATTCAAATACTGCATAATAATTTCCAGTAAAACAAAAATTAATTTAGTCTTCTTTCACCGAACTCACTCCACCGGCCCACTTCACCCTAGTTTGTTGACAGCCTCCACTGTCCACCTGTGAGCATCCTAAGTCCTAACTACAATCGTACGGCACTTGTTTCTGCTGATCAAAGTGTCGTTAAGGATTACACCGTATACTGCACTCGCGCGATCACACTTCGCCGTTGAAGTAGCCCAGAAGTAAGTTGCACTTGCCCACTGGTCCACACGCACACATCATCATGATGCAAGCTGGGCCACTGAGTCTCGCGCTTGATGTCTGACGGCGAGAAGAGCGGCGAAATAACACGACTACCAAAATCGTAGAATTTTAGTCTCGTGGTGAATTTCTCATTTAGGACCAACAACAGTCCAGGGTGGCTCCGGAGTGAAAGATAAATACTCGCAGTAATTGCTTAGTGGTTCGAATCTTCAGGTCAGCGGTAATTTTGCCCAAATTCCTAGCCATTTGCTAGGGGAAAACATAGAACAGATATTAAACGAGAAGTTACAGAAGGTGAAAGAGAATATCTTATTAACCTGCCAACAGTGTTGCAATCTTACAATGTAACAATGTGCTTGTTACTTATACCTTGACGTGCCAAGAATTTCGACAAGACCTCTGAAAAACAAATTTCCGTAAACATCATGCAAATACAGGGAGCGGCAGAAATAACTCCCGAATTTGCCACCGCCATGGGCTCGGCGTTAGTGGTGGTAGGCGGCCCGGGGTGCGTCATAGTGCAGCACCACTGCTGCCATTTCAGTCGCCACAATGGCATGGAGCGGTGAACATCGTGCGTTCGTCCTTGAAACCTATTTTAAACATGGCGATTCTGTAATCACAACGCAACGATTATTTCGTGCGCGCTTCAGGAAAACCGTTCTATTGTGGGTTAAAAATTTTAGAGTCACAGGTTTGGCTTTTAAAAATGCACCATCAGGTAGACCTCGCAGCGCTCGAACTCCACAGAACGTTCCATTACTCCAACAAGCAGTTACCAAATCTCCAAGACGTCCAACCCGTAGGCACGCTGCCAGTTTGGGAATATCTGATCTTAGTGTGAGAAGAATTTTACACCAAGACCTCCACTTTCATCCGTACAAAATCATGGTTGTGCAGGAACTTAGTGAACGTGATTGGGCCAACCGTATTGCATCTTGTCAGGCTATCCTGGAAAACGTTCCAACAGACGCAGTTGTGCTCTCAAGTGGCGAAGCCCATTTCATTTATCAAGATTCATCAACAAACAGAATTTTCGATATTGGGCAGAAAATAATCCTCGGCAACTTCATGAGTGGCCTCTCCATAGCCAACGTGTCACTGTTTGGTCTGCTGTAGCAGACTTTGGAATAATAGGCCCGTATTTTGTTGAGGAGGATGGACGAACAGTTGCAGTAACATCTCATTATTACGTAGAGATGCTACACAACTTCCTGGACCCGAAACTGAATGAACGTGGAAATCCTGCTGTATGGTTTCAACAGGATGGTGCCACCGCTCACACAGCAAGAGAATCTACGGCAGTCCTAAGACAAATGTGTCCAGGGCGTTTAATCTCACTGCGAGGCGACATCCCGTGGCCAGCTCGTTCACCCGATCTTACCGCCTGTGACTTCTTTCTCTGGGGCTACCTGAAGAGTAGAGTCTACAAAAATTAACCGACGACAATCGATAAACTCAAAGCTGCTATCCGAAACGAAATCGCGGAAATTCCACAAGAGATGGCGAGGAGAGTAATGCGTAATTTCAGAGTGAGGCTTCAGACATGTATAGACAGTGACGGTCGGCATTTGAGTGAGATTATTTTTAAAAAGTAAGTGGAAATAAAAAAAGATTATTTTTAAAAAGTAAGTGAAAATTAAAAAAAGTATGTTTAAAAATTACGTGAAAATTAAAAAAATTAATTCAAACTAAATGGCAGACATTATTATTTAAGATGGTTTAATAAAATTTTGACTAGAATCGTTCGTGTATTTTTTATTAGTCTTTCACATTCGGGAGTTATTTCTGCCGCTCCCTGTATTTACTGCTCTCGTGCGCCATTCTTCTTTAGAAGAATGTTCCAAAATTTGGCTGGTTATAGAAGTGTCATATTCCCTTATACCACAGACATACAAAGAATCAGAGAATACCTTACGGAAATCACTTTATGACGTTCAGGATATCCAGGGACATTCGAGGACAACCATGAATAGCAAAGTTACATCCAAAAAAACTGCCAAAAGTTATTCAAATGTCCGCCCAATTTCAAAAATGTGATATAGATATTTTGGATTATCTAAAGAGTTTTATTTTTTTTATTTGGACACTTACAATAAGTAATGGTCATTGGTGGTTTTGTAATATCTAATGGATATCCAGTATGTGATACAAAGCGATGTCTACTACTGCTGATCCAATGGATATTGGTCATTGGTAATGGCCATTGGTGGTTTTGTAATATCTAATGGATATCCAGTATGTGGTACAAAGCGATATCTACTACTGCTGATCCAAAGGATATTCGAAAGAAGTTCACTTTAGGACTCAGATNGGATATTCGAAAGAAGTTCACTTTAGGACTCAGATAACTTTCAGATATTTTTGGATATATAAGGATATCCGTTGGTTTTCCAGTGCTACGTGGGTTGTGTCGAGAGTAGGTAAAAGGCGCGTGTTCGCGGGGCGACCCCGGTGACAGCCGGGTGACGCGCATTGTCAAACGAGAGCGGTAATTGGGCGTGGGTTGGTGGCGGGGCGCGGGCGGAGTAATTGGCTGGTCCCTGCCGCCCAACCCTTGACCACGGGGGATAATTGGTGCTTGGCGCGCGCTCGCCTCGCGAAGAAGGTGGCTCGGGGATCCGCGGGGGACTATCGAGCCACGTCTTGAGGGGCTGCTCCTTGTCCTGGAGAGGCCGTTGTGAAGGTTCGCGAGGCTGGCTGGACCAGGGAGACAAAGGGAACTGCGCTAGGGGTTGGGCTCCAGCGGTTACCGGGTCAACACCGCCGTCTTCCAGTCCCCGCTCATTCACTACAGCTTATTCGCAGTATCTTTACACTTTCTTGATAAAACATATGAAAAACCACCCCATGTATGGCGCATGTCACTGTTTCCTGAATCGCAATACAAAAGTACCTTATTTTTGGTTTAATTGAAATTTTACTTATAATGTATCCATAGATTATAGGCCATCCACGGTAAAGTAAGCACTTTTAAGAGCGCTCTTATTTAGAATAATAGTCACTAAATATATAGACATTATTTTATCCTTAGACGTTATTTTTGAGTTCGGTGAAATATATTGACTGTGTATATTACTTAAATGGCAATATGTGTTTAAAAAAAAAGTGGTGGAAGAAAAAAAAAATGGCCGACAGAAAAAAAAACTAGGGCGTCAAAGGTGCTCATTTTATCGTGAACAGTCTTTATATAACTCCATTTATATTTAAGACGGTTAAAACCCGAGAGCAAATTTGTTACATCCAATTTTCCTGACGCCCTGCTAAGGTCCTACTTCCAGGATATCCATCCGCCTTATGCAAAGAAAGCTTAAACAAGCCGAGAAAATTTTTCCACGTGGACCGCACCCCTCATCCGTGCGGACAAGTTCAAAAGTATTTTGAATAGACTACACTTGCCGGCAAACCTATTATCCCACTGTTTCTTTTCATATAAATTTTAAATATAATTTTGTCATTTAAAATCAAAGTATAGTTAAAACTTTAATTTAACCGAAAATAAGATACTTTTACCTTCAAGAAAGTTTAAAACGTTTGTGATACATGGCGTGTNTAAAACTTTAATTTAACCGAAAATAAGATACTTTTACCTTCAAGAAAGTTTAAAACGTTTGTGATACATGGCGTGTATAGGGAATAACAAAACGCGTCATACAGGGGGTGATTTTCAACTGGGTTAGATTCCAAAAGTGTGAAGAAACCGCGAATAGACTATAAGAAATAATTCCCATGCAAAATACTATTAAACTGATTGCGCAGGAATGCGGTGCGCTGTCCTTCTGGTGTGATTTTGTAGACTTTGTTAAGCATCCTTTGCATGAGGCGGAGGAATACCCTGAAAGTATAACGTACGCAGGGTGTAAAAAATTTTTTAAATAACTATAAATGAAGTATATGTATTATTATTATAATGTAGAACATTGATTTTACATTATTTCGTGCATCGAACACCAATAAGTTTCAAATTTCAATCTCCAGATCGAAGTATTACTTCGATCAAAAAGAACAAATTTCTGTTAGTCAGAAACAGGGTTCTAATGGTGGGGGTTATCAAGGTAAGAACGTGCTTTTAATATTACCATGTGCACGGTAATGTATGCGAGATAACTAGGTAGAAAACTGCCTATTTAGAATACGCATGACAATTAAACATAATAAAAATATACTACTATATTTCGCGTGGGCTTGTCTTTCGTTTCCAACTGATTCCTTTCCGGAAAACCGTCAATTTTTTAACTGTTAAAAAAATATTATTTTAAAAACTTGTAACGTTTAAGTTGTATTATCTATCGCTAATTCAAACTACAGGGGATATGGTCATATTACTTTTAAGACTTTATTTTTATAAATGCACAGTCAAACCCTCCACATTGTAGTTTAAGGTCGGAAACGTATGATTGTAGAAAATAAATGTGTATTTGTAAATGATATTACTTTTTCTTGTGGCAATCACATATTCAGGTTTTAAAGTTGATTTAAGTTATTATTATCAACTTTTCCTAGATTTAAATTAATTATTAATGGCCACTTTCGCATAACCACTTAATTTTATGCATTGCGAAGTGTTTCGTTACTCGTCACTTTACGAATGTCGCGTGTTATGCGGTATTGAAATAAGTGAGAATAAGTTTCCTCGGTACTATCAGGTGTAAGGATCAACTGTGATTTCTAATTAAACAAACAACTACATCATGCGCATGCGTTCGCTCACTCGCCGAGTTCCACTGCACGTGAGGCGTATCTGGGCTGGCCAGTCGACGTAGACGTCGGGACGGCAATGGGTGTCAGCGACTCGACATCCTCGTAGACCAACCACCGTGCAGCGTTCTAACGACAAAGTCGTAGAACCAAACCATGCGGCACCTCACTGCGAATTTTATTTTCGCGATCCCTGAGGTGCGGACAGTTTTTAGTAGAAGGAGCAGATGAGTTTGAGATCAGAGCACGAGGTAGCTAAAACCGGAGTTGGCCGAACCCAAATGGAAAGGTCCAGTTCAGAGAAGTTCGGGACTTGACGAGAAAGGAGAATCTACATTTAGACGCAATCATTTATTCTAGTTTAGAACTCCTGTGTCTCTTTTGAGAGGAGGGGGGGGGGGGTTAACTGGCATTTCTTGGTAGAACACGAGTGAGGTTATTTAATTAAGGACAGTAGGCAGGAAAATTGGGCATTGAACTGTTTTAACTCGGAGAAGAATATAGAAGAAGTCCAGTTTACAGAGATTCGATAAGTATTCGAAAGCTTAAGACTGAAGGTCAACTCACGAGGTAAGGGCAATTAAGAGATCTCTTGCAAAGCTCAGATATTTTCACTTTTCGAAAAAAAAATTATTTTGGTCCACGTTTCTTTTGGAATATTGCTTACTAAGATTTGTTCAGGAAATTGGCTCGGTTACAACGAAACCTGGTTTTTAAGTGCTATCTTCATAAAATGAATAAAGTTCAGCTTCTATGCTTTCTTTCTCTCGTGATTTTAAATTTTGAGATCATTTATACTTATATGCAGTCTAAATACTTGGAATATGATTGACAACATATTTTTGATTATATTATAAATGTCTACAATTCTTATTAATCCATCTGCCAGTTTCGAACGTAAGAATTTATTTTGCAAATGACGAGAATGTTCTCCTTGCAGGAATAGGAGAATATTACCAGTAACATTACGTTTTTTCTTTCCAGATCTGTACAAGATTTGTTCACTGTCCAAGACCAACGTGTAGAGAAGTACTATCTCTTAAAATTTGCCGTTTGGTTTTATGTAAAATTAACATGCTTCCCAAGAAGTAATTTTACTCTAATCATAAAAACGCGACTGGAATCTTAAACTTTTGGGAGGGAGGGGTGTACTACGGAACGTGTATAAACTTAACAAATTCATAGAATATATAACTTGATTAATTTTTGCACTGGAAAATTATATCGATTTTTAATTCTAGCATGTAGAGTGTAACATAACTGGGACATAGTTTACTTCATTATATTCATAATTAATTTAGTTCTCTTTGAGGAATGGGTAGCAAATGTCTCTCATCACCGGACGCTGTCTTCACCAATGCACTATATTTAGGTTGTGCATAATGTTTTCATACAAATGTGCTTTTGTATAACGTTTCTTTTATACTTGGTGCTACTACTAGAATTGTTTGTAAGCAAATTTTAAGCCTAATGAATGAGGGAACGGAAATTACAACAGACCATTCCACAACAGTTGTATGAAATTCTTAATTAAGCCGAGAAAAATCCCAAAATGTAGACACCATTACAAATATGGTACGATAATATGGGCACAGACAAAGTGTCCACGAAAACTCGACAGTGTAACAGAACAAGCGTGCAACATGAATATGAAAAAATGTTTCGTGATAATCACATATCATGTCTCCACACTGTAGAAGCAGTCGAAACTTTTAAAAGTGCTACAAAATATTTGGTAAGTAATATGTTATTAAGTATTCCGGTTACAAAATATTAGGTCCTTCATGCGCAGTCGTCGCCAAGTGATAACTACTTATCATACTCTGCAAGGAGGACACAGCTGTGACGTTGGCATGGAAACATCGCCATAACAAATCCACGGTAACTGAGAGTAAACTTGAGGGAGAGTGTATTTTCCGTCCGTATGTTTACAGAAACTCAACAGACCTGTCTCTGCAAATTTCCTTAGGAAGCTCCTACAAAATGCAAGAGTTATGCAAGCGGGTAGAAATCTTCAAATAAAGTAACACCACATATGCCGTATTACATGCACACTGTTACGAATTAGCTTTTGTGTCAATGTATACCGGAAAAGGCCTATGGGCGTAGTTAAATAATGAGTCATGATTAGGTACAGTATAAGATAGAGTTTATTGAATATCAGGATTGTACAATACATATTTACGTGACTATTGATCCGGGGGGGGGGAGAGGCTTAAATGGAATACCAAGATGCTAACAAATTATATAAAGTTTTATTACCGCACGCCACTACTATTACAATCTAATTGGAAAGTCCCCACATTGTTCATGTTGCCGGATGCTGATTTTAGGAGGCGGTTAACGTCGGCCGGACACACCCATATCCACGTATTCTTGGTCCGCTGCCCCGATGACAAAAGGAGCCGCTCCCAGTGTTACGTTATCCTATATCGGGCGCTTTGTTTAATATTTTCGGCTCCGTTTACTGGCCGGTGGAGAGGGTTCCTACCACTCTTTTTCTCATGGTGTTTTTGCAATTACGCTCGTGCCCGGTTTCAATGTTTGAACGTTTGATCGGGCGGTCCGTTCAGCCAAAGCCGCATCGCTTCATATCATCTCGCATTTATTCCGAATTCAAGTTTCACAATACAAACCGCACTTCCGTATTTATTTGAATATCTGTTCCACTTCTCTGTAAAAAAAAAAGCAGGGATATCGGTGACTGTTAAACTCGTTTCACGCGACCGATTACTAACTGTGGGAATACTTAAAATTCGATGAAATTCAATTATATATTTCTAGTAGATGTGGTCATCACTTATTTTCAACGAAGCCAACATTTAAATAGCTACACACTATAAAATGCAGGAAACTAAAATTTTTACGATATACCCTATACAAATATTAAGTGTTTAAAGTAAATATTGTATACTTATACATTTTGTTTTCTTTGCTGTACAAAATATTTTCATTTTTATTTCACATTTAAATGTGTTTGTTACACTTACTTCTTAATTCTGTAGTTATTTGACCACATTACTAGAGCTATTATGAATGATTTACTAAAAATTCAAATCATGAATATATAGAACACACCCAGTTTCTTTGAACGCAAAATATCAAGTTTTTGAGTATAACTGACGAAATGGTTTCACTGATAAAGTTTTGACATAGAGCCAAATTATTTTCCAAATTCCGAAAAAAAAAGTTTTTCTGAGGTTACTACTTACAAAGAAATGTAATTGTCTTAACTCGCCTTGTGTACATAGCCTTGCTACACAAAAACATTAGACAAAAGATTTTCTGCAGACGTTCCGACTCATGGCTTCAGAGAATTATATTTTCTAGTTTAAAATTTCTTAATTTCTGTATTGTACGTATATTGTAAAATTTTAAGAATATAATGCAGCAAATATTTTTGATATGGGTCATTATTGGCTATTTCCACTATTTACAAAGTTCACAACAATAATTCTGAAAATATTGAAAGACTTTGTTGTTTCAGAATAATGCGCGGAGTTTTCATGCTTTTAATGCGTGATCGTGTAACAAGCTTACATAGGATATTGTACGCTCATTTTCGCAGATTTTCTTTCCATCCAATGGGAATAGCCAAAGAAGTGAATAATAATGGCTCATTTGTAATAAATCGTAACTCAAATATTGGAAAAATAAATTTTATAAAGCCTTTTTATGTTGAATTGATTTTGTGTTTATAGTGCGCACCACTAAGGATGTTTTATCAAAGTTTTATATTTTCCGATGCTATTTTATTAGTAGATTTCGAAGACAATTTTTATTTCCCCCTGAAAAATTAAACTTTGTTATGATACGAGTTATAAGAACTAGGCCATCGATAAATGAAACCCAATGAGTAGCAACGAACCCGACCATATGGATTTATTTTGCACGTTTGAGGTACGGAAGCAAAGAAAAGATAAGGTGACTGTGTTCCACGCATCTATTACCCTATCGCCTTTACGCGCAAAGCAATGGAATACAGCGCAGGTTATTTCTTCGTGATGCACACATTTCGAATCTTGTCAATGAAATATAACCGTTGTTCTCAAACCTGCAATACACGTCATTGTATAAAAGACACACTCGCAAGATATATTTTAAGGTTGGTGTTTATTTTATTAGTTACTAGCATCGTGATCATTTACAATAACACTTTATAATATCTTTCGTTCGCCCATTTGTTCACACCGTACGGTCAGCCAATTAATTTAAGAGCGTACAAAGCTCGGAAATGATTTCTACATTACTGGCATATCATTTTTTCTTTAATGTGTAATAATTAATGTATGTATATGTAGTATGTAATATACTTCATGCAATTTTATACTTATGTAAATTTTTTATTATACGGATGTATACAAACATGTAATATTTGTATATACGTAAATAAATATGTAAAACATTATGTAAAAATGTAATAATCTTAAGGAGTTTAGCAATGATGTAGAATACATTAAGAAAACCAATAAATAAGCTTAAATAATTTTAAAAATAGGTACTTTTTCATGTAAAAATCGCAAAATTCAAAAAATTTTATTCGTCAGGCTTTATGTCAATATAATTTGTTCACGTCACTATAATGTTATGAAAAAAAGTTTCTTAGGAACTTTTTAAGAGGTTCGTCTTTAATTAAGTTTAAACTTTTGATTTATAACTTAAAGCCAGAAGTGACAGAAAAGTTAGACTCTTATAGCGAATGAAAAACATGTCAGATTTCAAGGAAATTGTAACAAACAACTTCTGCGGTATGAGACTTCCAGAAAAGTTTTAGCTGGTATCAGAACTTCTGTTAAAATAGAAAATTCCCATCTTCTCGTTAAACAGACAAATAATTTAATTTTTTTATCAATTTACCACTCTACGAAACCATAACATATCCTCAAAATCTAAATAAATAAAAAAGGAGTACTTGAACGGTTTTAATGCTAGCCATCGTTGCTTCCCTAAAAGTTTTAAACGCATGCGGAGTTAATTTATGCGAGACAAACTTCGGTAAAGAAGACACCCGACGAACATACACAGACTAGGCTCACCGCACGAGGACGGTAAAACAAGCAAAATGAACCGATTAAATAGCTATTCCGCGTCGAACCAACAGGAAACCAGCTCCAAGAAAACACTCAGGACACTCTCAAACGGCTTCGTTCCTAATGAAATATTCTCTATATTCAGTGGTTGAAGAGCACTGGCGGGTGGCATGCGCCGTAAAGCGCGCGGAGAGCCTCCATAAAAAAGATAAATAACGGTCGCAGTTACCGCGAATGGGGAGCTCACGGCGAGGCATGCCATTCTCCCGGCGAACAGAACGGGGAAACTTGCCGTTATCACGTGCGCGCGCGAGGGAGAGAGAGAGAGAGTGAATTTTATCCCGGCGAGTCCCAGGCTTGCGCATTATCTTGATTAAACGCAATCGCCACGCCGCCTTACGCTCGTTTCACGAGAGCGGGAATTCTGCGGCGCGTATTTCTGGCGACGATCTGCACGTGAGCTGACAAGCTGCGGAATACGCGCGGAACGCTGCACAGTTCAAGGTCGAGATGTTCAGTCGCCGTGGACGACCGTCAGCCCGCAGCACTTGCCTACACGAAACCGCGATCATTGAAAATAAAAAGGAACGAGAACAGAAGACACCGGGTACACCAAGAGCTGTCACTTGTCGCAGGGAACATTTTATGTCATTGTTTGCTGAGCTTTGAGAGGAAGAATCTAAAAAGTTTCAATCATTTCCGGAATGTCGTTCGCAATCTTCGATGTACTGAAATGTTCTCTGGGAAATATTTTGGGAGAAAGGAGATACGAAGAACAGAAGGGCGATATCTCCAATGGAAATACTTGCCATAACAATGAGGTAGGTAAATTTATTTTATACTGGTTTTTTTAATAAGGATGAGATGAAATTAAACATGTGATAATTTACAGTTTATTTTAAACACTTGAAAAAATTCATTACTGTGGCTATGATGGTTTACTGCAAAAGAAGAACATTTAAACACATGAAATATTTTAAAATGTTATTTGACTTCAAATAAATATTTCAGTTCAACATTAACATAAAATTCTGTGTGGTTATAGTCATATCCAATATTACCCTGAAAGAAGTACTTTTTTGGTTTTTACTTTTCGCTACATGGCATGGACCACAAGTTGAAAGTAGCATGTAACTGAAAGAAAAAGGCTCATGTGTGACTAAAAATTACATACTCATGATGTTTATTACATGTGGTTATCCTCTGAGTATGGGAACAGCTCAGTGGCTGTTGCTGAAGAAATCGAGCATTTTGAAATCACAGTGCACAGTGCACAGGATGAGAGAAATGGTTTTCAACTGGACTGTTTTGGAACTGGTTGTGCCCAGAGTGATAGAGTGAGTCATGGCAGGACGAATGTCGTGGTGTTACAGGCAGCATTGCAAAGTGCTCGAGAGGGCTTTTTGGGACAGATAAATATGTTCCACAGGCGAGTAGGGGAGGGGGGGGAATCCTTGAGCCGCTTCTGCTTTTGAACGCCTAATGCGTCATAAGACATGTGAAACCTCTGCCTGAATCTGTAGTTTTCGGTCGGTGTCAACGGTTCGTAAAGTAGGCAGTAAAGATTCCAGAAAAGATGTGTCCTCGTCTTCAACAACAGGAGCAGGTATTGGAGGGAAATCCAAAAACTGTAAAAGTTTTGCTTCTAGGTGATTTGGTTTTTGAGCTTCCCGTTCTTGTCCTCAATTTGCTGAAGTTTCACCACGTCATATATCCTCTCATGGTGGAACTGGATCATCCGCACTGACTTCTGTGACGGATAGTTGAGTTTATTCCCCATCTTCCTGTAAACTCCATGGTTAAACTACTCTCTTTCCAGAAAAGGCGACAAGAAGCTCAACTGGTAGGGAAAATTATATTTAATTTTCTTTATATCTGCTGCACCAGATTTCTGCACTTTCTTATTGTACTTTCGGTAGTAATCACGTATGCTACGAAATTATTGAATTTTTTTTTTTTACCTAAAACAAAGAAAAATCACTGAATACTTAATTTTATCTTGGAACATTCGACATAGCAACAAAACAATGATTGTAGATTACGAAACATATTTTGCTTTCAGGTGCTTGTCTACTGGTTGATACTTAGTTGATCTGTAATACATATACAGATTTGGCACGTCTACATTCCGTGAAATCATCAGAAGTGTATGTCGTGCAATATGGACCACCGTGACGTGCCATTGCATACCTGAACCAACTGAATAAACCTGGAAAGTAATCGCCAGTGGGTTTCAGAATCATGCAAATTTCCCGAATTGCTTAGGGGTCATCGATGGCAATCATGTGCGAGTAGTGAAGCCAATTATGAGCGTCTCTTTGTATTATAACTACAAAGACTTATTTTCAATTGATCTTCTAGCCATCGCTGACTTTGATTACAATTTCGCATTTGATGATATCGGGTCTTTTGGTAAAGATCCTGATAGTGCGATTTTTAAGAATTATACTTTGTGGACGTGTCCAACAGCAAATAAAGTAAATGTACCCAATCCTGCCCCTTTGACAAACACAAATGAAATCACTACTCCTTACACGTTTATAGGTGACGAAACTTTTCGGCTGTCAGAGTATGTACAACGTCCTTATGGAGGAAAATTGTTATGCCACAAAAAATATATTTTCAACTACCGTTTGTCGCGAGCTCGTAGGTAATTTGAATGCACGTTTGGAATGCTGCCACACAAATGGCGAGTGTTCCATCGAGCGATGAATGTGAATTTGGATTTAGCTGTTTACATCACAAATGCATGTTGTGTTCTAAACAATTTGGTACGTGTTAGAGATGGGCATACAATCGAAGACATTCTTACTTTGATTGGTTTTACATTTTCCACGACTTTGGATGAGAAAGGAGAATTGTGTCAGCAGTGCAAATCAGAGAAAGAATTGCTAGTTAGTTTGTAAGTAATGCTGGTAACGTACAGTGGCAAGACAGCAAAATTTTAATTCTGACCAATGCAGTGTTTCAACATTCATGTAATTATGTTGGTTTCAATTATGATCTAGTATTGTTGCTGTTTGTATGGCAGACATTTTTTGAAAACCCGAAAAATTGCGATTGTGGTTTGCAGTATCTCGTAAATTAACTGAAGTGTGTCGTGCATAATTTTGACATAACTAATTCATAATTGTTTTCTACAATATGTTGTAAATTAATTGGGGTGTGGTATGTTATTTGATAACCTATTAAACATTTAATTTACAATTGTATTATGTATTGGCATTGTTGTTGTACGTGTAGCGCACATTTTACGGGGAAAAAATTTTGATTGTTGTTTACAATAAATTGTAACTTAACTGGAGCGTGGTGCATTATTTTATAACAAGGTTTTTAGATTTGTATAACCATATAATTTCACAGAATTATACATGATTTCGCATAAATAAATTGTTAAACAAATACAATTCAACTATACTCAAATAATGTAGACAACACCTGACAAGAAATACTTACAAACATCTTTCCTTTCTGTGTCACGACATTCCGTGAAATGGGCACAAATTGCGCAACATATTTCATTCAAGTCTGAATACTTTTGGTTTCTGTCTTTGCACTCTTCCTTTCTCACATCCTAGAAACACGCCCTGTTTTCTATTTCTATTGAAAACACTTCCACATGAATTTCCTCTACGCCAAAGTCACTCATTGCACAGAAAACACAGCGCTGCTACAGGTAAACAACAAATACTCACGTGCCAAAGTGTTCGCGACAGCTCTCACCGCACAAATGCCGCGTCCGTTCGTGTGAACGATACCATCACATTACATTATTCTCTGTACTGATATACAATGTACAGCGTCTGGGCCAATCGGGTATCGTGTGTCTGTGACCTTAAAGATAATACGGGAGTAACTTCCAAAGAGAAATGCAGTGTGCACAGCGCACAGCACTGGTTATTATACAGCCACAAAGCCACATCAGTCATTTAAGTCACTTCAGTCGCTAGAGTAAGTCCTTGCAGTGCACACAGACCAGATCCCAATCTAAGTCTGTTGGCAGACTATAATATAGGCACTACCATTCTTTAATTGGCTGCAGTCGAATGCAATCCAATAGAAGGAGATTACGCTCCTTCCAATCGCGGTGGGTTGGAACAGCAACGTACAGAGGTGAATCTGAACTTACCACCTTGATGGGGCCAAGGCCTATCAAACCTCTACGACAGTGCTTCGCAAACTAATCCTCTTACTAGGCGGACCAGAGCATCGTCCCTTTGTTAGCGAAAATGAACCCTTACAAACTACAACCTGGGGTCGGTGACACGTCGCTTTGCTGCCCCAAGAGTTACTCGAGTTACAAGAGCCAAACCTAGCACTGTGTATCTTGGAGGCCCGGTGGGAGGGAATGTCCTCTTTCTCCCCGGATACCAAGGTCACGCAAGCCGCCGTTGCAGCTCCCCAGCTTCTACCAACAGGA